>PYHW01010003.1:1237556-1248911 GCA_013186435.1 Turdus rufiventris | reverse complement strand
TAACACTTCCCTGCATCCCTAGGGTGATATGGCTTAATCTGAAATGCAGTTGTTTCCCCCTTTTCTCTATAATTACTTTTTATTGAGAGTTCTCTATGCTCTACATACTAGATTTAAGGTCCTCTAGTTCTGTTTCTTATCATATTAACACATTAGATCCATAACTTCTCTGAGAGGAAATCATACAAACCACAAAAATCAGTGTGGCTACAAGCACTCACAGAATTATTGGAGGAAAATTTCTTTGTCAGATTTGGTTTTGATTCTGGGCATCCCACAGTTTTTACCCTAGATACATCTGAATTCACAGAGCTGTTAAGAGGCAGCACTGAAATTTGAGAATTCAAATCAAACTTGGTTAAAATAATAACCTGCAGCGTACCTTGTGAACCCATCTGTTTCTGACTCCTCTCATCATGCACTCTGTGTGCCCAAGATCAGCCTCAATCAGAGAGCATCACTCAGTGCCTGAAAATCCGAGTTTCCACCTAGACATGACTTCTAAGTGGCACAAATCTGCTTTTCCTTGAGCTGAACTGAGTCTCAACCCCCACAGAGTCGTGCTGCTCTGAATAGAGTCCTGAATGAGTAAGCCACTTCTCAGAGTAAAGGGAAATAAGGACAGAGAGGAGATGATTTAGATCAGAAGGGACCTTGAAGATCATCTCATTCCAACCCCTCTGCCATGGGCAGGGACACCTTGCACTACACCAGGTTGCTCAAATCTCTGTTTTGTTCACACATTGATGTTCCATCCCTTCCAGCTATGCAAATCTTCATCTGATTTCAGGGGGTTGAAGCAGCACAAATAAAATGTTACTGAATGGGAAAAAAAAAAAAAAAGGCAGCATTTAAAAAAACCCCCAAACTGTCAAAAAAGAAAAATTATTTCAAGATTATAAAAGATAATATCTAATGACCACAAATGCCACTCTGCTTTAAACTGGATTTCAGATTACTGTTCTTGCTTAATAAGAGTCATAAACCACTGAACCTTAACCAAAACAAGTCCTATTCTGAGACAACCTGCAGCAAATATTGTGATGGAAATACTTTGAGCAGGTGAAATCTTTTCCTTAGAAAATGTGTTCTCACTGGGAAGAAATCACACTGAAAAAAATGCAGGAAAATCAGTGGTGGCCCTGTGAACCATGACTCTGTGGTGGTCACAGTGCTCTTCACAACTCAACAGCTCGACTTAAAGCACCACTGAATTACAGGAAGAGGAAAAAAAGAAAGAAGAAAGAAAAAATGACCTTTGCTGTGCCGCTGGGAATGAGGTGTAAATTTGTCGGGGTGGGATGTTCAGAGTGCAGGGATGTGAGGGACTGCTCCCCCTTATTCAGGGCAAAGGCCTGACAAACTCACCCACACTCTGGCAAGGGGCAGCAGCACTGAAGGATTCAACTGCCAAGCACAGGCAGAGCAAATAACCCTTATCACTTCCTCTGCGGAGTGTTTGATTTCACGTTCCCTGTCAAACCTTATCTCCAGCTGTCTCTCTATTTTGGCTTGCAAAGCAGAATGTGACCAAAAGTGTGTATTCTATCACCATCTGCTGAAACCAGGTGGGGCAGCGATCCTTATCTCTGTGGGAGATATTCTCTGCTAATGGGCCATCTGTTAAAAACCAGGTGGGGCAGTGTTCTTTATCTTTCCCACGACCCATCCTTCCTCCAGGGAGATATCTCCTGTTAATGGGCCATTGAGTCCCACTGCATGACTGATAAAATTCCATCATCCCATTGGGAGATGCTCCACCCAGGGGGAGGAGCCAAACATTTCCTACCTAGATAAAAACTGAGATTTGGAACATCAGAGCACCCTTTTTCCACTGGATTCCAGAGGAAAACCAGACCCTTCTACATCATCACTGGACCTTTGGAGGAAACTGCACCTTGTACAGGAGCACTGCTCCAACTGAGCCACATCTGTCACTTCAGGAGGATGCAGCCACCATGGAATGGGACTGCTGCCAACACCCTGCCTGACGGGTGTCAGGTTATATTCTGACTCTGTCAGTGTTTTAGGTTTGTTTTTTGTAATACTGTATTTCTATTTTAATTTTCCTAATAAAGAACTGTTATTCCTATTTCCCATATCTTTGCCTGAGAGACCCTTAATTTCAAAATTATAATAATTTGGAGGGTGGGGGGAGTTACATTGTCCATTTCAAAAGAGGCTCCTGCCTTTCTTAAGCACCTTTCTTTCAAACCAAAACACTTTGTCAGAGTGAACTCTCCCTGTCTTTTTCATTTCTACTCACACACCAGTTGCTTCAAAGCTCTCACCAGTTTTGCCCCTTTTTTCTCAGATTTTTCTGACTTCCTTCCAGTAGTGCCATGAGCAGCCTAATGTGAACCTTTCAAAAGGATAGCTTGTTGTTTGTCTACCGAATGGAAAACATCCCAGTTTATTCCCTCATTTCTTTCCTGCTGGTTTTTAATTATCCATTTACCTTTTTGACAGCTGCTGTGGGTTTAACTCAAAGTTTCTTGAGCACCAAGATAGTTTCCTTCAGTGGCAATTCTTCAGGGCCCACCACTGTGCACATAGAGTTATGTGCACTAAATTAAGTCTACTCCTCTGCACTTGATAACACTCTCATCCATTCTTTTATTCTCAAGCCACTCAGCACAGTGAGATCTTTCTGTAACTCTTTGCAATTAGTTTTCATTTTGATTCCTCCAAGACACTGAAAGTTTTGGGCAAGTTTTGTCACCTCCAATAATTTTTCAGTCACTTGTGAGTACATGGAGCTGCCATGTGGCCACCACACATCCCTGAGTGACCCTGGGTGGTGACCTTGTCCTACTGTGCAGGCTGACAGGTATTCCTGCCCTTAGCTCCTTGTATTTAAAGTGGTTGCTAGTCCACAAGACAACCTTCATCCTAATGAAAACTTTATTTAAGGAAAAGACTTGACCAGAAGCTTTGAGCAATCCAAGTACATGGAGTTTACTGGATCACCTTTAGCTACATGCATGCTGATTGTCAAAAAAACCCTTAACAACAGATTTATGAGCCACAGTTTCCAAGCTATGCTGACTCTTCTCCATTATTTTGTATTTCTCCATATGCCCACTAATTTTAATTTTCATAATTCTTCTCACAAATCCCTCTAAAATGAAAACCAAGGTTATGTGTATGAAGCTGTTTGGGTTCTTCTAGAGACCTTTCCAGGAGTGGGCATCACGTCCCACCTCCTGTGACCTTGAGGCTAATTTAAGCAAAGCCAATTTCAGCTGTAGGTTATTCACCACAGTTAATAGTTTGGCAATTTCATGTCAGAGCTGCTCTGAAGCTCCTGCACGAGTGCCATCTGGTCCTGTTGATCTGTTGTTATCTGTTTTAGTGGTTTGTTTTAAAAAGGCTTTTAATGTCACTTCACTTTGATACCTTTCATCAGACTTGCCCAATTAAAGTTTTCGGTATGGCAACTCCATTGACCTCCTAAGTGGGAACAAACACCAGGACAAATAATCCATTTGGCATTCCTGCTATTGCTTTGCCTCCCTTTTACACTTTGATCATTTGTCAGCTATACTGAGTTTCTGACTATGACCTTCTGTTTCTGACATGTTTGAAAATTTTCTTATTATTGCTTATATGCATTTAGTGTGCTGCTGGTAAGATCCTTTTCATTACACATTGCTTTTTAATGGTTTTACATTTTCTTTCCCAGAACGTGTATTCTCTTCTATTTTAGTCATTTGTGCCTCCCCCTCTATTTTGTAAAGTAACTTTTTGCTTGTGGTTTCCTTGCCTTTGTTTTTTACACTTCCTAAGTTTGAAAGCATTTTTGTGAACACAAAATACATCCCTACTCTGAACTTGCAATGTCAGTAAGTGTGTCTATGACACCTGCATGCATTTTACCTTTTTAAACTGTGCTGTTGATCTCTAAAGTGTTTTCTCATCTGCACATTTTTGTTATTTCTGAAACTCTGCCCTGAGGTCTTTGTGGGATGTGCTGCATTTGAGTGTGCTGTGGTCACCCTGCTAAGATGTTTGGGTGACACTTGTCACAGCAATTCTCTGCTCATGGCTCAGCCAGAGCCAGGCATTGGTTTTTCACAGCTGCGTTCCCTGTTCAGGTGCTGCAAAAAGCACTTTTTAAATGTCACCTGCCAATATAATCTCTGCCTCATCCTTTCTCATAACCTTCATTCACTCTGCAGGGCATCACTGAGACCTCCAATCTCCTTTTTCTGTTATTTCCCACTTTCTCACTGCCCTTGCCATTTCTCAGTCAAGGTCACCAGCCCAGTCAGGTGGCTGAGAGCATCCCTCTGTCCTCCCTCTTAGGCACAGTATTTCAAACCACAGGGATTCTTCATTACCCGTGTGTCACAGATGACTTATTTATCTGGTTTGATGCCAAGATTTTTTTAAACACAGAGTAGCACAACGTCATCTGCAATTTCTTTATCAGTTGCAGCCTACCACTGTGCTAGCCCATGGCTCAGCTTGTTTTCTAAGTTTCTGGTATGTCCATTGCATCAATAATTTAAATATCCACCTGTTTTCATTTTGAGCCTCTAGCCATTTAAATTTTGTACTTCCAGCTTTATAGAAAAGCTGGCACTTATCTGTTCTTAGCTTTGATAATCAAGATTTGGGGTTTTAAAATTCATGGCTGCTCCTTGCTGTGGCCCTCATTAAATTAATCAGCTTCAGCCCCATCTTTTTTTCTTGCTTCTGGTTTTCTGAGGGGTTTTTTTGTTTGCTTGGTTGCTGGTTTTTTTGTGGGTTTTTGTTTGTTTGTTTGTTTGTTTTTTGGGTTTTTTTTTGTTGTTGTTTTTTTGGGTTTTTTATTGCTGTTGTTGGTTTGTTTTTAGGTTTTTGTTTGGTGTGGGTTTTTTGTTTTGTTTTGGTTTTGTTTGTTTTTGGGGGTTTTTTGTTTGTTTTTTTGTTTTTTTGGTTTTGGTTTTGTTTTTTTGTGTTTTTTTTTGGTTTTTTGGGTTTTTTTGGGGTTTTTTGGGGTTTTTTTGTTTGTTTGTTTGGTTTGGGTTTTTTTTTCAGCTAGGGATGTTATTGAGCACTCTATATGGTCAGAAAAGATCTTCAAGTGAATTGAGAGAGCTACAGGATGTTTGGTCACCAATATCTAAAAAAAGCTGGGGAGCATTCTGCCAGTGCCTGGCTCCTGCAGTGTGAGCTGTGACACTTCTGAGCTGTCACTTATGAATTAGTAGCACAGAACTGGGCAAAATCAGTTATGCTGAGAAGCAAACCAAGCAAAGCAAGGATGCAGCTCATGCTTTATCCTTAAAATGGGCTGCTAATGAAAACCTGCTCACAAAGTAGAGCTGTACCCCTGAGGGCTGTGCTCCCAGCAACAGAGCCTTGGAGAGCTGGCAGATGCATGGCAGGGACATGAGCAGAGCTGGAGAGCTGATGGCTTGACAGGTCATCATCCTAAACAGGAGTCAGAGTGCTTGCTCAGTCAGAAAATCGCGCTGGAGCTGGGTCACTGAAAAATAAAAACGATTAAACCGGCACAGAACCCCGCTTAACACCAGAGACATGATCACACAGCGCTTGCCATCCTGCCAGATCTCATTGCCCCAAGGTAAAGACACATTATTTACCCTTAGACGACAAACCCTGCAGATTTTAACAGATTACTCTCTCTCCAGCAGCAGGAACTTGTTTTGTGCACCATCTGTCACTCGCCTGTGTCAGGCTGCTCACGCCAGCACGGTACCAATTATTCACCTCCCATGTCACTACTGCAGTGACCCTCCCACTGACCCACAGCCCACCACAATGGGGGCTGAATAAACACCAAATTGTAATGACAGCCTCCCCCTTCTCCTGCCCCAGCCAAGTTTGCAAACTGTGAAGAATTCAGGCTTTTTTATGGGTCAGCTGCAGCACATAACGCCCTTTAAATTATGCAGCTTCTCAGCTGGCCTTGACCAGATCAGCTTGGGATGCAGAAGGCCTTGAGAAACTCAGCAAGAGCTCAGTGTGGTTGAACTACACGAGTGATGTGGTTGTTCTGCTCAGGAGCAGCAGCTCAGAGCTGGCCCTGCTGTGGTCACATCACACCCAGCTGAGAGCAGAGCCTCCCCCCATGGGCACACAGGATAAGAGAAGGCCTCCAAACACATCTGACAATGAGTTATCTGCTCATTGTCCACTCCATTTTTGGCTTAAGAGACTTTGCAGAGCACCCAATGCATTTGTGTGTGTTTCCTCCTTGTTGCGAGGAGAGTTATTGGGGAAAAAAACACATGAAGGGATGTGTGTTTATAAAATACTGAGATTAGGTAATGTCTACCAGCAAGTATCATGACTCATAAAATTTCATTAAAAAATCTCAGAAGTTGGCAATAAAAGTTTTCTATGGAGACAGAAGAGCTTGAACCTGTACCTTAACACTTTTATCACCCTCTAATAATGAAACAATTCATCCTTCAGGTCTAGACACTTCTGACCTCCACAGATTGTAAAATTACTGCCTTTTGTAGAGTAAAAAAAGAGGAGAAAGAGGGAAGAAGGAGGAGAAATAAAGGAGCTGACCTTTTCTCATCCCACCCATCCTGTAACAGAAATACCTCAGTGAAGAAAAGCCATTCCCTGGGAGGATTCCAGTTCAGAGCTCTGGTGGATGCTGTCACCCACAGCCCAGCCATGGCTTTGGGTGTGGAGGGACTTTGTCAGCACAGAACCTGCTAAGGGACCTCCTGGAGACCACAACAAGCAGGATTTGCTCCAGGCTTTTGAGCTGCCCTCTCTCCTGGGGTGAAAATTCCACCCCAGAGGGGGCTTTTCCCAGCTCTGGTGCTGAGGGGGTTGTTTAATTGTAGGAAGATGTTAAAGCCATCATCCTCCCAAGTGCTCTGTAAAGAGACTCCTTCACATCTTCATTTTTATGGCCAGACATAAGTACAGATAATTTAGAGTCCTGCAGTTATTATTTCTCATTAGTTTTTAATTCAGCAGAAGAAGCTCATGCAGTCTGTTAAATGCTTTACTCACTGCCTTGCTGAGACTCTCATCTGATTTACTGATGGGTTGTGAAGACCTGCTCATTGATTTTTCTTTGCCCTTTCATTGTATTACTTAATAGAGGAGCAAAAAGATTTAACTGGGCTCGGTGGGTGGCAGGATGAATGTGCTGGAGAGGGAAGGGAAGCCAGGCTAGGAGAAGACAAAGCATTTCTGGGGCCACCCAGGGAGTTGTTTGAGGCACCTCATGGCTCTCACCATGTACTTTTGAGAGTCCATAGTGAGAGGTGAGAGGCACCATGAACTCCCAAAATCCTTACCTATCAGTAACAAAAAGAGAGAAGGCCAAACTTCACTTTATTGAAATGAATGATAGAAGCCTAGAAAAAAATGAAATAACCCTTTGAGGAAATAAGAAAGCTGATTAAATAAAAATACAGCCACACACACCAAAATGTGTGTATATATATTTTGAAATCTCACAGCTTTGCACCATAGCTGTGGTTGTGAGGGGAGCATAAACCACTGAAATCACCCCAAGTGACACAGAGTCAGAGCAACAACAAAGGAAGAGGCAAGGGAAAGTCCCTCTTAGGGCACAGAACACAAACCTGAGGCAATTAAAATAGACATTTCCTCCACCTGGGATAGGCAGCTGATCCTTACCAACAAATCAGGGAAAAGGGGGAAAATGAGAGTTTTAGAAGGAGGTAAATAAAAGTAAGGCAGAATGCTGCAATTATTGAACTCTCTGACCAAATAATATTGTTTTTCCAGACTAATTAGTATTCTCTTCATCACAAGTAGCACTGAAAAAAAATGAAACCCCACTCTGACATGCCCTCCACTTCAAGCTCTGCTTGGCTATTTATAGCCTCTCCATTTTCAAGAGTGCAGCAATTACAGCAGTTCTTTTCTCTGAGTTTCAGCAGAGCTGCGAGGGAAAGCTGGCCAAACACAGCCCCACCAATCCTGCAGCCTCTGCTCTGCCTGGCCCCATGGTTGGGGGGCAGATTTCATCCCAGTGCTTCCTGAGATAAAGGATGCTTTGTCCCACCCTGCAATGCAAAGGAGGAGACCTGTCCCCTTGGCTTTGGCTCAGACTCTGCTCTCCAGTTCTTGCTCTGTGGCTGAGCCCATCTGAAGGCTGCCAAGAGCAGCTGATGGGGAGCCAGGCCAAGGCAGCTGCTCCAGAAATCTCCTTTTATTCCCCTTTTCCCTCCTCACATCCTTGCACAGCCCTAGAGATGGTGCATGGGGCCAGGGCAGCTGCTGTGGCAGTCTTGAAGCTTCATTGCTAAAATAAAACTAAGGAGAGCTCTGAGAAAGGCAGGAATTCTTTCCAGAAGTTGGAAAGCATCTTGAGACAGCACTGAAAGCAGTACAGAGCTTTATGAATAACAGCCTGGTGGACAGCTTCATTTTATGAGCATCTTGTTCCTCGGAGAAAGGCAGCAGATAGTGATCAGGGGCAGCATGACTTCCCAAGGTGGAACACAGTTTGCTTCTTCTGACTTTTTGTCTTTTCTGTCTCAAAGGCACTGAGCTGTGCTGCAGACTCTGTGATTTAGGGTATAGTCACTATTTTTTTTTCAATGTTAATATTTTCTAAGGTGGGAAATGTGCACACACACACCCCCAGAGTGCAGACCTGTGAGAAGCAGTTTCCAGCAGCACCGTGTCCAGCACATCTTGGAGGATAAAACACAGCTGTGCCTTGACTATCAGGGCAAATAATGTTTTTCTCCTACTTTCAGTGCCCAGAGCACCCCAAAACCTGATTGTGAGCATTGGAATTCATCTTTTTATAGTCAGCTTTTGGGGCAGCATCCCAGTTTTCACACCAGGAGGCAGCTTGCCATGGAACCTTAGTAAAGATCACCACAAAACAGGCAGCAGCACTTCTACAGATGCAATATTTGGCAACAGGCTTTTGCAGCATTCCAGCTCACTCCAGCCCAGAAAAATCTGACTCCTTTCACCAAATAATTGTTAATTTGAGAGAGCCTCTTATGCTCACTTCATTCAGCATTTTGTGTGCTATTCACTTTGGAAAGACATTTTTCTTCTTTTTGCAGATGGAGAATCCTGTAGCCAAATAGTTCTGGATGTCATCCCAGTCCTTTTCTTCTCCCTTCCTCACTCCCCTTCTCCCCTACATCTTCCCCAGATTGAAGCAGACTTTGCACATATTTGGAGGATTTTTAATTTCATAGTGTGTTTGAAAAATAGGAGTGACTCAGGGGATACAAAACATATGCAAAGATGTGATGATTTCAACTATAAAATTTTGAAATCCAATGCCTCCTTATTCCATGCCTGCATTAATTTGGTTATCAAGTTACCAGTGATATCTGCATTCCAGCTTTTCCTACAGATGCCTGCCCATCTCAATTCCCTAGAAAGAGCACAAATAAGAATAAGAATTTTCATTCATTACTGGATGAACCTGTGCCCATCTCAAATTTCCCAAGGTCATTTCTTGAGACATTCCTTTGGAATGTTTGGATTCCAGGTGCATTTTAATATTTAAAGAGAGAAAGAAGTGAGAAACCATTTACTCATCACCTCCACATACCTCACTGAATGCCTTTCTCACTCAATTCTTTGAATATTGTATTCAAGCTTGATAGAGAGCAAGGACAAACAATTTTTTTGTCAAGTTAACTGACTCTGAAATGAACAGCTTTTGCTTTAAACTTTTTTTTTTTTTTAACAGAAAATTGGCAAAACAACCAATCTAGGGGAAAAAATAAGGCAAAATAAAGGGGGAGAGAACGTCCCAGAAGGACAGAGAGTCAAGAAAATACTTTTTACTAGAGCACACAGGATTTTAAACAATATGTTACTGACATTCTCACCCAGATGAGAAGCCTGAGGTGCAGCAGCACTGGGGGCAGAACCCCCAAATATTCCCCAAAAAAGTGGAATTGGGGAAGATTGGCCAGATTAAAACCTGCCCTGGCCTGGCTGGAACTGCTTTTGCCATTTCCTGGGACTTCTTCCCTAAAAATCCCTACCAAATCCAAGGCGTCCCAAGATTTCTGTGCCAGGTGGGTGGGAAGGAACTGGTACAGCACGGAAATGCCCCAACAATGGGGAAATGGGAGGAAAAAAACCTGCTTAGGGCAAAAAATCCTGGCGTTTTTATGGGAGGAAAAACACGTTTAGGGCAAAAAATTCTGGTTTTTACTGGGAGGAAAAACACATGTTTAGGGCAAAAATTGCTGGGGTTTTACAGGAGAAAAACCACTTGTTTAGGGCAAAAATATCTGGGTTTTTATAGGAGGGAAAACACCTGATTAGGGCCCAAATTTTGAGGTTTATAAGGGAGGAAAAACACCTGTATAGGGTAAAAATTACTGGGGTTTGTAAGGGAGGAAAAACACCTGTATAGGGCAAAAATTGCAGGGGTTTTTATTGAAGGAAAAACATAGTGACATTGTGTAGCTCTGGAGGACTCATGGAGGAACTGCAGACAAATCCAGAATCTGCAGCAGGAATCTTCCTTGGTCAGTCCCTGAGTGCCTGGTTTCATGCCATGACCACAGTGTTGTCCTCACTTGTTAAAAATCATGCAGATTAAAATTAAAATCATCCTATTGATATTTCAATTGATATTGAAAACCACCCTATCAGCACACAGAACACACCTCCTCCTCCCTCTCAAAATTCCTAAAAAATAAAATGTTTATCAAACGAAATTAGTATTACTTCTGTGTAAAGGTGGTGTTTGCACCACCTAATCAGTGGCTTGTCTGCAGTTTCTTCTGCCTTCACTCAGAGCCAGGATAAAAACATGAAGGAGATGAATTTTCTTGGTTTTGAGTTGGTTGTTTATTAAATCTTATCTAAAGTACAGAGAGTTGTGCAACACTTCTAGCTACCAGCTGAAAGTGAGCAAAATGGAGGAGAATCCAGCTGGTCTCTTAAAGCTAAAGAGTGCAAGAGAGAATTAGCACCTATATTATTTATACTTTTGACCCAATAACCAAACTCTCATGACACACAGTGCAGCACTAAGTGTCCAACCAAAAACTGCTACCTGAAACCATGAAGAAGAAGGAAGAAGACAGAAAGGAAACAACACCCCAAATCCTCCATCCTGTCCCATACCTATTACTATATTATAAAAACCTCAAATTCCAGACCCTTCACCATGTGAAATCACACATTTCTATTTAACTACACACCCATGATTTTAACTCCATCACTCAAATTTGGAGCTTTCTCCAAGGCCTCAGGTCACAAGCAGTGTTCTTCTGGGGGTCAGTGCCAGACAGCACAGAAAGCTCAGAAATCCCAGCTTTATGGGATCCAACACTTCTGGAGGGAGTTACTCCCACACCCTGCACAGTTTCCCCCTTCCAGGTTTCCTCTGAAAGGACATTCCCA
>PYHW01010003.1:1186334-1225817 GCA_013186435.1 Turdus rufiventris | reverse complement strand
TAATCCCATTTCCCTCCTGTGTGTGACCTCTTTGCCACCTTTAGGTATTCTTCAGAGCTTTCCAGTCATGCCAGCCATCACAAGTGCTCTCTTCAGAGGGCTCAGGACTTGGATTCATTCCATCCTTTTGTAAGGAATCAGGGATAGCACCTGCCATGCTGCCCACTCTGCCACTCTGTTATGCATTTGTGGTTTCAGGTTGCTCAAAGTTTCACCATCAAAGATATTAGCAGAAGTAGGTTAAATATGAATTTGTAAAAGTGAGACTTAACAAAATTTGATAGAAGGGTCACTCTGTTACTTAATACACTGATGAAGCACACAAAGGAAAATTGGGTTAAAATTGATTTAGAATGATTTATGCACAGACTGAAGATGCAAAAGGTTAAGGGTAACCCTGCCACTGATCAGAGAGGACCCTCTTGCTTTCTAAATCTGATAAAGCTTAGGTGAGCTCAGTCTCAGACTTCATCAATAGTTTTTATCCAGAAAACTTTATTTAGCAGCACTTAATCATCGACTAAACATTTATGGAGTGAATCAATAAGATTTACTACAGTCACAATAGTGACTTAATTATAGATCTGAGATCCCAATGTTTATACTACACTTGCTATAGGGATTTAAATCAATTAACACATGCACACACACAGAGGAAAAAATGAGAAATATATGCATGCAGGATTAAATATATAAAGGTATTCCTGTTAAAAATTCCCCTGGAGTTCAGTGAAATAATTCAAATATCTTGGTATTTCCCAGGCCTTGTTGTCAGCTTTTGATGACCATCCTCTGAGTATGGAAAACCTGAGGTTGGAGAGCTCCAGGAGGTGTCCTGGTCTCTTGCTCTTCATGCTGGTCTGATTTTTATCATCTTTCTCTCAAACAGGGAGTTCCCAACTTTTCAGGCCTTTATCTCCTCTCTGTCTTCTGGTTACTCTTCTTGAAGGGTCATAAATTTAACATCCCAGATATCCAATCTTCATCTCCCTTTGGCTTTGTTTCTTGAAGCTTGTCAGGATTAGTTTCAGCAAACCTAAGGTTTGGGTGATTCCATGATCAAAGTAACAAGGATCTGGGAAGAAATTCCCAAGTGCTCACACAGGCACAGGCAAGATGATGTCAATTGGGATCATTTCTGTCTGCTCCATCTTCCCTCCCCAGGGCTTATAAAAGATTTCCCCAGGCTGAGCTCACAGTTCTGAGGTGGGCTAGAGCCTTCAAGAAAAACGATGAAGAAACCCCAGTCATTTAATAATAAACCAAGACCAAAATCAATTTATAATCATTGAGGTCATGAGTTAATGGTTTGGATTGAGTCTCCTGATTTCAGAATGGGAACCACTTTGCAGATCTTCTCTCTCAGCCTTTCCTTGGCCTTTTGCAAACCCCCACAGGCTGTGAAGCAGCTCATTAAAAATGTCACTTAGGGATGCAAAAAGGATAAAAGGGCTTTCCAAGAGCCAACTGCTCTCTTCCTCCCCAGAAATCTCATTCTGTGCTGCAGCTCCTGTGCTCAGGACAGCACCCAGGACTGCTCTGGGTCCTCAAAATCAGCACTTTAGGATAAGGCGAATTAATTGCTGAAGCACAGCCTGAAATTCTGACTATAGAGCACCCTGGGGAGAGATGTGCATTCCCAGCAGCTCCATCCAGGAACTGGGGCTTCCCACGGGGGCTGAAGCTTTAGACAACTCATTTCTGCATCTCTATTATAGTGGCCATTTTTGATTAATTGGCCATTTTTAGATTAATTTTGTTTAATTAATCTGGGGCAATTTCCTCTTTTGGCTGGGATGAGTCCTCCATGTTTAAGGGCAAAACTCACCAGCTCCAGTTCAAATGTTTGTGAGAGGTTTTGGGAGAAGGGGTAGGTGGGGATGGCCTGGACACACCATTTTCAGCAAGGAGGGAAAACTCCACTGTCCTGCTTTGCTTTTTGAGAGCTGCCCAGCTGGGGTGCCTGGAGCAGCTCTGAGCCCAGGGCTGAGTGCAGCACTACCATGACAGACCAGGAAAATGCAAATAAACTCCCCTGCTGCATTTTCTACAGCTATTAAATACACCACACTAAGGGTAATTCTATTTTGAACGTTCAGAAACAAAACTCTGACTTCTCTTTTATTTTTCCATCTTTGCATTTTTGTCCAGTTAGCACTGTGGATATTTGCCTGCACATTTCCAGTGCATCACGCTTTTGTTTCTAAAGGTTTTTCCCCCTCACCTTCAGCAATTCCGGGTTTCCAAGTAGGCACCTCCTGGGGTTATCCAAGGCAGTGAAGAGCCCCCCTCACCTCAGAGAGGGGAAGAGCAGCCCAGAATTTGGGGGGTTCCTGGGGATCTCTGCAAAGGGGGAAACAGAGAGAGAGAAGTTCCCTCTCCCTGGAGCACTGGGACCAAAACAGGGACCCCACTCACCTGCCAGGGTGCTCTGCAGGGCTGGTTAGCCCAGGTTTGGCACCATCAGAACACTTCAGCAGGGCAAAAGTTATGGGAGCTAAGACACAGAGTACTGTGGATTTAATTAGCATGAACAGTTTGATAACCAAGAACAGAGCAAGAAGATTGGATCAAGACTGGTGACAGGGAAGAAAATTGAATCAAGCAGAAACATTGCAAATGTGTAAGTTAGTCTGTGTGATGTTTAACCCAATCAATGTAGTAAAAAATTACTAGCCTTCCTGGAATGGTATATAAGCACATGTAGCTCACAGTAAATTTGGATTCTGATCACCAGTCAGTAGTCCCCATCTGTCTCTCAGTTGCTGATAAAAAGTGAAGTCAAACATTTCTTACTGCCCCCATAAATCAGCACAGTTTCCCAGCTATTGCATCATTATTACTTCATCCCTTCCTCTGCCCTGCGTTTGACAGGCAGTAAAACAATCCCTGTGGAGTGTGGTGGGGTAAATCAGCTCCACCCAGACTCTCAGAATATTCCCCAAAGGCAAGGCCTGGGGGACACCTCCCTCCTGCAGAATCAGTCCAAAATCCCCCTGTCCCTGGTCCCAAGAGAAAGGCAGGAGCAGCCCCCTCCCTAACCTCATTTATCTGTCTGTATGACGTGAGGATCTCACCATCTGTCCTTACAAGATCCCAAACAATTTCCTAAGCACCCGTGTCCTCCTTCCAGCCCTTTGCCCTGCACTGTCCCTGGCAGGTGGCTCAGGTTTGGATCCAGGTGAAAAGCAATCCCATTTTTGTCTAGCTTGGTTTCCAGCAGGATCAGCCCCTTGAAACATCTCACCATGGGCTGCCTTGGCAGCTGGAGGGAGGGCTCTGGAGTGCCCTGCACTGAATCCACCCCTCAGCTGCCTTGGACCGTGTGTGTTTAACCAGCAGCACCTGGAAATTTCACCACACACCTGAAAACTTCATCTGTCCCTGCCCCTGTCACCCTGAGCCATCCAAGGCACCTCTGTTGCAGCCAGTGATGCTTCACTGTCTGCTGCAAGAATCTGAGCTGTGCCAAGGGGGTAAAAAAGCCTCAAGAGTACTGAAGAATTATTCAGATCCAGGGAATTACACAGGTGACCTCTAAAAGCGTGCCTTGGATTATTTGGGAGTGTTTGCTCTTACTGTCAAGGGTTTTTTTGAGGTAGTGATTTAGCAAACCGTTGTTTAAACATTAAACACAAAGGTCAGCCTTTACTAGCATTAATAAAGTTGGTTTTTGCCCTCAAGCAGCCTTGTTTAACAGCACAGCCCAAACCCCAGCTGGAGGAGCCCAGGCTGAAGAAAGCAGCTGGATGTGTTGATGCTGCATCACCACCCAGACCCAGCTGTGCAATGCTGGGAGCTGCTGCCAGTGAAGGAGATGTTAAATCCCTCCCTGTTTTCCCTGCAGCTGAGGCATTGCTGACAGCAGGTCTAATTGCCTTTGTCCTGGCAGGCAGCTAATGAGCATTATGAATAATGCCCTGGCTTTCCAGCCCTCCTGAAGCCATTTGTGGGACCTGGCTCATAATTCAGCTCCAATCAAAAGGCTGCCAGCCTTGGCTATTGCCCTCCTGTTCAGACTTTATTCTTATTATTCAGGCCAGTCTTTTGAATTTAAGGAGGGCAATGGGATAGGGAGGTGGTAGTAGCTTTTATTATTTCCCTAAAATTTCTCTTAGTTGTGTAGCCTGTAATGATCTTCTGTTGTGTTTACAACTAAAGTTATTTATTAAAGGAAAACAGGGTGAAAAAAACTCCAGCAGGAGAGGGCTGGGCTTTGGGCAGTCAGTGTCCACGGCTGGAACAGGAATGTGAGGAATCAGCTCCTTTCATCCTCAGCAGCACTCCTGGGCATCAACAGGGCATGCAGAGCTCAAAGGCAGAACGTGGCCTTTCTGTACCAGGTAAACAACCTGTTCAGAAGCTGAGCTACATCCAGAGATTCTCCCTGGAGTCACACCCACCTCTGAGTCCTTTCCTCCTTACACTGTGTTCCCCCTGGCTGTCTGGTCTCTGTCACAAGGGGACAGCAAGAGCAGTTCCTGATTTTCAGCTCCCAGTGACAGACCTGACTGCCCCAGTGCCCTCTTTTTTCTCAGGAAACACTGATTTTTTTTTTAGGGCATGTGAATGCCAAGTGTCTTGCATCACAGATTCCCTGGGGTGTGTAGATAAATGCAGATATAGATAGATACAGACAGACAGATACCACAGAATCACAGAATGGTTTGGGTTGGAAGGGATCTCAAATATCATCCAGTTCCAACCCCCTGCCTTGGGCAGGGACATCTTTCACTGTCCCAGGTCGCTCAGAGCCACATTCAGCCTGGCCTTGGGCACTTCCAGGCTGGATGGAGCCCCGAGCATCATGGATAGAGCTGGAGAGAGCTCTGTACACAGCTCTGTGTAAAACCGATGCATGCATCTCTCTGCCTTTGTGCACCCGTGTGAATTGATTATGGTATCATTGTTATCATGAATCTATAATTAAGTCACTGTTATAATTGCAGCTAATCCTATTGAGTCATTTTTAAAATAAATTAGTTGATGATTAAGAGTTGCTAACCCCTTCTGCACCCTTATCTTTTCGTATCCATATCCTTTGCCCCCTTACCCTTCTGCATCTCTGCTCTCTGTGTAAATCATCCTAAATTGACTCTATTCTGATTTTCTTACATGTGCTTCATCCATGTCCCAAGTAATAGGGTCACCTTTGCCACTGAACTCTAATAAAAGTTGCACTCTCATAAATTAATATTAAAACCTTCTTCTTGCCAACACCTTTGACAGTGGATTAAATGTCCATTCTCACAGGGCTGTGAACAGGGAGCAGCTTCAGCACTTTCCCCTAAAATATTCAAATCTTCCAGACCCTTCCCCAGCTGCTTTTTGTTTGTATGAGAAATAGGAGAAACAGAGCTCTGACACCTGGTTTTGGAGAGACTTGGAATGCATCCCAGGTTGGGAGTGCTGGGATGGAGGGTGCAGGCTCAGGAGAGGCAGGTGAGCTGTAAGGGAGAGGTTGGATTGTACAGCCCTCGCACACAGTGATGATGTGGTTCAGAGCCTTGGAGTGAGTGATATGGAGTTATTCTGTAGGAGAAATTTCTGTACCTCCATCCCTGTGGAGGATTTCAACTTCCCAGACACCAGCTGGGAATGTCATTCTGCTAAGGTGAGCAGATCTTGGAAATTCTTGATTTTTTTAGAAGATAACTTCTTATCACAGACACTCAGTGAGACAGCTCACAAAGATACTCTCCTAGACTTGCTCCTTGTGGATAGCAGAGGACTTCTGTGGGATGTGGTGATCTGTGGCTGCCTTGGCCACAGCAATCTTGAAATGGCAGAGTGTAAAATTTTCACTGTAATGAGAAAAATAATCAGTGAAATGAGAAAAAAGGAATTGTTACCCTGGACTGGAGAAGAGCAAATTTTAGGCTATGCGGGGAGGTTTTCTAATGGAGTGCACTCAGAATCTGCTTCTGAGGGTTTAGGGAGCCCACAAATGCAGGTCAGACTTTAGGAACCACCTTTTAGAACCTCTGGAGCAGATGAGTCCACTGTGGTTTGAGTCAAGCACGAGGGGCAGGCCAGCTTGGATGAACAGGGAGCTCAACAGGAAAAATAAATGATGTGATCTCTGGAAGCAAGGTCAAACTTCACAAGAAGAGCACAGAGTTTTGGCTCACATATGTAGGGAGAAGACACAAAAAGCCAAAGCTCCATCAGAAATGAAATAGAAACATCACCAAGAGAAAAAACCAGATACCCATGTTTAGGAAAGGAAATGTATTTTATTGAAAAAAAAAATTACATTTCACTTATACACCATGAAAATACTGAGTTGTGTCTTATTTTCATAAGAAGAGGTCAAGACTTGCACAAGAAAACCACATTCTTTATGACAGCATTACTCCACGAGATGAGGCTCTGGTGGCATCTGCACTGGGCATTTTCACTAAACAGTAGAGCAGGGCTAAATGTGCTTTGGGCAAAAACCCTAAATATTGGCCTCTTCCAGGTGCTACTGCCTGTTGAAGACATGGCACTCATTTGGTCAATATTGAATTATTTCTGAATTAGAGACAAATCTCATAGTCTCTCTACTCACATAGGTCCTAGGCAAATTCACAGCTATCCTCCTCTCCATTTTTAACAATCTTGATTGGTTTTTCACATTCAGCCAGATAAAAGCACGTTAAAGCAGTGTATGGGCTGCCAGTCCCATCTCCCAGAAACAAAGCAACACTGCAAGGGGATGCACTAGCAAACAGTGACAGCAGGATCCCTGGATGGTGCTGAATTCTGCAGGGTTTGCTCCCAGCACTGCAGCTGCAGCCACAAGCCCTTTCCTCGCTCCAAGGCTGTGCTCACATGCAGCACACACCGGTGAGGACACGTGCTGTACAATGCAGGACAGCAGGGCCTGCAGGTGGCATCCCGATGCCATCTGTCACAGCTGTGTCCCAAGGACTGCTCCAAGCCAGCTGTGACAGGCTCTGTCACACCTCTGAAAACCCCTGGTGGACTGGAGACCTCTGGTGTGCAAAGCCTTATCAATCTGTCAATGAAAACCACTTTTAATGCCACATAAATTCCCAGGTAACTGCCCTTACTTATGCACTGATTTATTTATGCCATTTTTCCTTGCTTAAAGGGAGCAGGAAGGAAAAGAGCCAGACCTGGACAACTCTGACAGCATGCAAGTGCTGTGAAAACAAACCTGACATTTTCTCCACCTGGATCTCTCTGTTACATTCCCTATTTAGAGCACTGATTTATTCAATGCTATTTTCTGCTCTGCTAGGCACAAGCATCACACAGATCATTAAGAACAGCCACACCAAATTTTTTAGTACTATAATATTTTTGTTGCATTGAGAACACCAAGCCCTGATCACTGAATCACCAGCTCGTCTTTCAAGTACTTTGCTCACAAATATTTATTTTCTTTACCATTAACAGTGCAGCTCTGCAATTAGGTCCTGCTCACCTTGCATTGTCCCAGACCCTCTCTAGCAGCAGCACGGGCACTTATCTGCTCCCAGGATGAGGAATTTAGGAAAATGAAGAAGATTAAAACTTCAGGGATTTTGACTGGATGAATTCCCCATTGATTTCAGCTCCTTCATGTCCCTTGTTATGGGGACAGGCCAATCAGGGGCAGCAGAGGCGATGGAGAGGAAGATTAGGGCACAGTTTTATGGTGTAGCTGAGACAGATCTACCACAGTAGCTGGTAATTCTCTCCCTTTATTTTCAAGAGCACAAAAGCCAAGCCTGAACCATCTGAATAATGCATTTCTAGAGTCTCTTAGTTCTCCATGGCCAGGAAAGCAGGGGGCTCTACACCAGGAGCTTTTGGGTGCACACAGAGCTGTCCTGAACCACAGCCTTGGTACAGCACTGCCCAACAAACCCCACAGCTCCCCACTGACCTCAGCTCCACTTGCTCAGAGCCACTCCTCCACATCTCCCCACAGGAAGATGCAGGCAAAACATCACTGCCACCACCATGGGGACACTGCACCAAAGATTGCCAGGGGAGGAAGAGCCAGGCACAGCATATCCACAGCACTGCTGTTCCCTCCTCACCAATCCATTATTCATCTCAGTGACATTTCTCCTGCTAACTTAGCAAAGCAGAAATGCTTTTTTTTTTTTTTTTGACACATCCAGAAATGGGGAACTCTCGGGAGAAAAACTTAGGGTAAATTCTCCTCTGCTTTTTGCACTGGTGATTTATTCACAGGAGTGGCAAGGATGCTGCCACTTTAATTAAAAGGGACATAGCAAGTGATACTCAGTTTTGCCAAATCACCAAGTGCTCCAATAGGT
The DNA here is from genome assembly GCA_013186435.1 of Turdus rufiventris. Lineage (NCBI taxonomy): Eukaryota > Metazoa > Chordata > Aves > Passeriformes > Turdidae > Turdus > Turdus rufiventris. The sequence continues at coordinate 1,217,538 of PYHW01010003.1, read as the reverse complement.
AATGACATTTATCATAGGACAGTGCTCCAAAAACTCCTTTATGATGCAGACCCTTGTGCTTTTTACAGAGACCCTGAAGTTCAACCAAAAGAATTAATCTGGACAGTATCTGGGCAGTTGTTCTTTAGCCCTGGTATCTCACCCTAAGAAACAAAGACTCAGTATGTTTAGCAAGATGAAAAAACCCTGCTCTGGTTTTGAACCCTGTGAACAGCTTTGCCTTTTGACTGAATGAGATTTTATCAGTAACTCAGCTCTCCTGAAGGGTATTTATGAACTTGAATTTAGAACAAACAACTAAAATTCTTCACGCTATTACAGCTGACAAACTACAAGGAAAAAAATCTTTGCTTTCCCCACTTGTCTATTCCCCTGTCAGTGCACAGGTTTGGCACAAGCTATGGATTAGCCTGGTCAGGTCCATACAATGGGAACAAGCCATTTTTGTTCCATCTCTTGGCTTGTCCATGTACACGTTGCTATTAAGCATTTTTAGGACCTCTCTGTCTTAATTAATTAAATAAACAAACCCATCCCCCATTTTTAACCTAACCTACGTGTATTTGAAACTTCTTTCCCATGCAAAATTTCAGGCTTATGCCACAAAGCTTACCTGATTTTCAAAAGGATAAGGTAGCAATATTTAGGGTTTTTTTGTTAAACAATGGTTATCTACCATCCTATTGCCTCTCTCTACAATCAAGCATACAAGCCTTACTGCAGGAAGGACACAACTTGTAATGGCCAACCAGAAAAAATACACAAACACTAGGAAGCCTACAGTTTCATCAGAAATTAAATTATTTGCTATTACACAGAACTTCATTGTTTTTCTGGCATAGAAGTTGTTGAATTACTACACACGCCTCAAGGACAATCATTTAAGATGTGTAAACAGGTTAACAGGTCCAACTAGTCAGTACAAAGCACCACACAAACTTGAAGTACATAGAAAGTTTGCTCATAAATATTCCTTTGTTTAACAATTCAGCACTAAAAAAATATTACTTAAAAAGGCATCTTTTATTAAGTTATTCAGTTTTTTCCAGGGCTGGTGGGGTTGTACTATCCCTACTATATTACAGCCACCTGACTCTCTTTCCAAACCAATTTACTTCTCTGGAAGAAAAGGCTATGTGTGGCTGGGACCCAAAACTTCAGCACAATCTATAAAAATATAATTCTTTAAGACCTTCTGCTCACATCCTGAAGGCCTACTCAGCCAGCCCCCCAAATTCTGTTTCCCACCCCTACCACATTGCAAATAAAGCTTCAACACACACACACACACGCACACGCACACACAGAGTACATAAATTACACTCTTCTACACACAGATTTTTTTCTAAACAGCAATGCAACCACGAGGGCAATAGGTAAGTGTGATTTCAGTGGCAACATATGGCACAGCCTTCTCATATTGCTGGTTTTCTCTCTCTGAATAATGTGCTGCCTTGTTCACTGCTCTGCACCTGGGGGGATTAATCACCATTATTTGCACTGTGGAGGCACTGAGTCAGGAATGCACATCCAGGAGCATCCCATCTGCCTCCAGGTCCTCTGCTGCCGGAGCAGTAAAAGCACCAAACTGGTGGCACTGCTGGCACTGGTTTCCTGGTGAAGCAGCTGGGAGTTTTCCTTGGCTGTTGAATGCCACACCACATTCCTCCCTTCTGGGAAATGCTGAGAACCAGCTGGGTCCCTCCTGAAGCAGTGCCCTGACAGCAGCAGCCCTTTGCTCAGGGCACACTCCTCCAGTGGCTGACTGAACCTCAGGGATTTACCTGAAATCTGCTCCTGCATGCATGTATGAACTCACTGGTTTGCTCACTTATGGACAATAATGCATTTTCCAGAGTTTTCATTTATTTGAAAGAGCTTTTTTGGGCTGTGATTGAACATCTCGAAGCTTAGTTTCTATGGCTGACAAATGTCTTTAATGGACATGTTTTAGAAAGCCACAGAAGTGCTCAGCAGGCTCTCACTTACCAGGAACATGAAGAACATGTGCTTTCAGGAAGAACAGCTCTCTGGATATTTAATCCTGGGATTCTGAACAGGAGTGGAATGGCTACAGTCAATAAGCCAGCAAGGGGATGTAAAAGGGATGTGTTTCCCTTTATGAAGAAGTATTTTAGTACCAGAGTGACCAAAATTTGTAACATATCTCAGCTTTTAAAAGCATTCTTCAGCTGGACCAGAACCTTGACTGGGGAGAGGTGGTTTTCTTCAGCATAAATACAAACCAAAGCACTCCAGGACAAAGTGTAATGACACAGCAGTTCACTTTCTGCTCTCCTTAACCTGGGTCCCTGCTCTCCTCCTCCTGCAAACCACCACCCTGGCAGGGACACTGCCGAATGCTGGCAGCTCTTGTTCCCACACGAGGAACTTTTGTTTTCCCCTCTACAGCCCTGTGTGCTCTACCCTGAACAGTGAAGGTAAAAACGCAATGGAGTGCAGTTAAACACAAGAAAGAGATCTCAAAATGAGTTCTGGTTCTAATTCCAAGCCCCTCTTTGCAGGAAAAAAAGAGCACAACACAAGGAAGTCCTACACATACAAGTAAGAGGAATGCAAGGGAGTGGTGCAGAATGCCAGCAATTTTCTTCCCATGAAATATCTTTAAAAAAATAAAAATTAAGACAACGAGGATGTTACCCACTTCCACATCCCAATCTTACAGTAAGATGATTACAGGGCAGAAATGTGCTCTCTTCCATTAACTACCCTTTCTCTATCCTAGGACATAACTAAGGAAACATTTAATTACATCCACTTTATTCAGCAAGACTATCAAACCATTCTTGTGCTGTTTAATTCTGAAATGATTTAACATTTTTAAAAATAGGATCTAACAATTTGTGTGTGCACAGTATAATAAACGTAGATGCTTTTATTACAATCTTCCTTGCCACATATTTTAAAATAAAATTAATCAATACAATCACCATAACAGCCTCAGACAACAAATTAACACCATCCAACCAAGACACAGTTAAGATACTCAAAAGGCAGTATGAGTAGCTGGAAACCTTGGTCCTCTGATTCTTTTGTGTAACACATGAATTATAGATTTCTCCCCACTAGAGATAAAAATCAGCACACAAACATTAACAATTCATACTGCAGGTTTCTGAAGTGTTTCTATTGAGTGTGAATAGCACTGATTTTAGCACAATGTCTTTATGCACGTCTCAATTCTCAGCATGTAGAGACTAATCCAGGCCCAGAGTAGATGGTTTGTAAACAACTTTTGGTCTCTCCTGCACAGGTGACTCCAAAAACGAGTGGGTGGACTTGAGCAGTGGCCGCAGGTACTGCAAATCACTCCAGGAAAAGGAGATCCGACTCAAATTAATTCCAGAATGGAAAACAGAATGTTAGGGAAGTCGAGTGGACACAAACACAAAGCATTCACCCCTCCCATGCCTCCATGTGCTGCAGCAGGAGGAGCCTGGCACGCCTCTGACCTCACACACCTGGCACTGAAGCCACCAGGGACAAGTCCTGGACTGCTGGGTTACACCTCTCATGCTCTCAGGATGGCCAGGGAAGGCCATCCATCATCACAGACTCCACTCTCTGGGCTAAAGTGCTTGTTCTCCTGTCATCAATTGGGACCTAACCTAGTTTAGATTAACCTTTGGTCTTTAACTAAAGGTTTGCAAGCGAATCAGACAATGATGGTCAGCCTCCTCCAAGCCTCTAAATAAATAGTGGGCACTGACTGACTCTGAAACTTTCCAGCTGCAGCAGACAGGCAGCAGGAACTCAGAAAAAGAGACAGGTATTATATGCAGGAGGAGAGGAGGGAATGAAATATTAGACAGGACTGTGCTGAGTCTTTGAATTTTGTTCTGCACATGAGCTTTGTGCAACTCTAAGCAAATAAAAATGTGTACCTTGACATTCAAAAATACCTGTTAGCCTGCTGTGCCTACAAACATTAGCTACGGAATATATTTACAGGTAATTTCTGATGTTTGTTCCTGGCAAGAGATGTTAAGCCCAATTCTTCACTGAAGACATAAACCTGACCTAATTTAGATCAGGTCAGTGGGAGTTTAGAACAGGTGTCACATGAGCAACCCTCAGGGATTCAAGCAGATGAAGTCAGCAGCTCATTGCTACAGGATCCAGCTACTGTGAAAGTGGAACTTCTGCAAATTGAGCATATTAGTATGAATTTTTTTTTTTAAACATGGGTGTGTCACAGATTCCAAGGAAGGTGTGAATTACTGAATGGATCCATTCTTTGAAGAAGTGGGAGAAGATTACACCTGACGGGTATAAACTGCTCCAACAAACATATCACTTTGTCTTTTATGTCAAGATCACAGCTCATCATGGTTTACAATTAAAACCTTGTTTGCAAGGTAGCTCCAAGCTTCCCAAATTCCAAGCTTCTTTATTTCAGAGAGAACAGCCCTTGCCTTTCTCTCAATCCTCTTGTGAAGTCTCTTTATTCTAATGACAAAATAAAATTGTGCTGTCTCACACTTAGTAAAAGGGCATTGACCATTGTCTATACAGGCAGGAAAGTTCAGGATGTTGATCCCTTCTTTCTAAGAGAATGGCAGGGATTATACACTTCCACATGAAACAGTCTAATTTTTAAAGATAAATAAACTCACAGTTATGTTTGGAATATGGCATGCAGCACTTGGTTAATCAATGTTAGAAACAGTTAAAATCCTTTTTGTGTCCAACTGTTGGAACACATCACCAGCTACAGTATTTAAATATCTTTGCTGAAAGCAAGGATCTCAAAAGAGGTAACTGTCTTCCTGGCACAGCTGCCCAACAAATAGCAGCTTACCTAAAAAGGTGGGGAAATACTAGCATGAGTGTTTTCCAGCCCATCTGGAAGTTTCTGTTGCAGGGAGAACAAAATCCAGCACTGCAAAGACAGGCAGTTCAACGTGCTCAGAGAATCATGGAATGGCTGAGGTTGGAAGGGACCTCTGGAGATCCTCTGGTCCAACCTCTGAGCAAGCAGAGCAGAGGGCAGTCATGCACCTGAGTATCGCCAAGAACAGAGACTCCACCACCTCTCTGGGCAACCTGTGCCAGTGTCTGAACACTTTCACAGTGAATTACATTTTTCTAAGGTTTACATGGATTTTCCTGTATTTCAATTTGTGTTACTGTCTATTTCTCACTTCCTTGGGCACCTCTCAGAAGAGCCTGGTTGCCTCTTCACTGCTTCCCATCAGATACTTGGACACACTGTCAAGGTAGTTCACATCTTTTTACAGGCTGGGTATCAACCATGAGCTCATATTTCTCTTACTGACTGCTAACTTTAGCAACTGTTCACAACACCAAAATTATTATTGCTCGAAAGTTATTTCATGACAGTGGTTACTAAAAACTGTGGCAGCAGAGTCACATTTTGTAAATTCCTGCTGATTTTTTCCCCTTAAATTCTCAAGTAACATGATTTTTTTTCACTTTTGATGCTAAATGCAGGAGAGGAAATCAATCAGAAATGCAATTTCCATCCCCTTATGCAGTCTGAGACAAGTAAAGCTCATCAGCTCCATCTGGATTTAACATCACACTACACTTTATCTTGAGACAAGCAAGAACACAGATCCCATAGACAAATCCTACAGAAGTGTGAGTGGCCTGTCAGCACACCTGCCCTGCTGCTTTAGTATGTGGCTGTGATCCACAGGACACTGAAATGATTAAAAATCCCATTTTGAAGCCTTATCAAGCAGAATTGTGCATTAATAGTAATAATAATAGTAATAATGATGTATTTCTGTAATCTCAAATTGGTGTTGCTTGCAAAGACGTTTATGAACAAGTTAATTTTTCTACTTCACTGCATTTGGTAAACATGTGTAACTCATCCAGATCTTACTAAACCAAAAATACTACTTTTCCCACATTGCTTCATTGCTGAGGCTGCCAGCAGAGCTCACTAGTGTGAAATGAAGTGCTCATGTAGTTTGTAAGTACATCCACCCACGATGAACAAACCAAGGCAGCCAACTTCCAGGGTAAGAGCTGCTTTCTCTTTTGCCCTTAGTTAAAAGAGAATCAAACCTGGCCTCAGAGGCCCCACTTCTAACCAGTGCTACTGAATAAAGGCATGATCTTGTTCATGAAGATGTTTCTGGAGCAGCTTTTGGAGGAAAATCACGTGGGCACCCGTGGGCATGAGAAATAAGCAGCCGGAACCTGCGACAACCAAAACTGTGCAGCTGTTCATGGACAAGAAACAGGAGCAGAGATCAGCAACATGAATGACACCTCAAGGTCACTTCAGAGTACTGAACATGCCAAACATCTTCAAAGTACCCCTACACACAACCAGAACTGTGTGTGTAGCTTTAACCCTGCTTAGTTTCATAGCAGCTGAGATACTGAATACCAGAGTAGGTAACCAGGTACCTCCAGGAAAAGGGAGCATGGAGCCAGCTCCATTGGCACTAGATGCCATCTTGAAATACATTTTCCAGTCAGTCAAGCATTCCATTAGCAAATTCACATCTACAGTCTTTGGCAAGGCAGGAACATTGCTCTCTTGCCCTGGGTAATCACATAGACTAAGTGAATCTGACAGACATTGGGATACTTGGGAATATGCTTCAATGCACACTAACTGTTCTGTTCTTAAAACTGAGCAAGGCCAGCACATATGTTTGAGAGTGGATATCTGCCTATGCTGGGCACTATTTCATGAAAGTCAGGTTTCTGTCACAGATCTAAGGCAAATATTACAATTTACAGGAAAGAAATGAGGACATCGATACATTGTGCGTTATTGGAGACGTGGAGCCTTTATAACACGGTGGCTTTCACTATGATCTCTGGGTTTTCTATGTCCTTTTTGCTTTGGACCATTCTCAGTTCCAGCTGGGCTGAGTTTGGTTTGTTTCCTTCTCCAGCTTGCACTAAAAAGATGACATCAGAATGTCATTAAAAACAGCAGTATCAAAAGAAACAAGTCACATTGCTCTGTTACCCCACGATTTTCTCTGCTTTCCTCCCTTCCCCATTCTCCCTTGCTGCTCCCTGCTAAAGGCTTCCAAGGTGGAAAATCCAGCTCAGCACTGTGATTTCTTATCACCACTGTTCCACACCTCTCTCCAGGAAAGAAACACAGCTCTGCTGTTAATTAGGAAGTCACACAGACATGCTCAGAGAACCCACAGATTTCTTTAAGAACTGAAAGATGGGAACTCCAAGGGGAGAGAAGCTGAAAAAAAATCACTCCTCACACTGGCCAACACAGCAAAGAAAATAATAAGTTGATAAACCTCTCTCAGTGCTAAACACACACTCAGAGGGTCAGTGGGTGAGCTACACTGAAGCAGGAGGTCTTTGGCACACCAAAGCCAGCATCTCCTCAAGTTGTGCTGGATTTGCAGAGCTGAGTCAGGCACAGTCAGCACCACTGGCACCAACACAAGCTGAACAGTGACATCTGCAGTCGGCTCTCATCAAAAATGGGCTTGGAGGCTCAGCAGGGACATGCAGACAAAACTACCAAGCTCTCATTCTAAAAATTCTCTGCCTGCTTCTGCAGTGAGGGGATCCCTTTAGTCAGGAAACCCAGAAAGCTCCTTGAAAATTTCTTCTGATGCCAATCCAGACAAAACACGGGAATGAGGTGTGGATGAATTTACCTTTTGCACTCTTAATGGTCCTTTGCAGAACATGCTGCATGGCTGACACAGTCTTTTCACATGCCACCTGCATCAACACAACATATTCAAGGTTTAGTAAAATTTCTGCTACCTACTTTATTATTATTACTTAGTAGTAATTAAGATTATTTCAAAAACACTGCTATTAAGAGGAAAACATGACTGGCAAAACAAACATGAAGACAAATACTCAATGCAGAGTAGGGGAAAAATATTTTGTTTTACTTAATTCTCCCCAAACAGGTATTAGAAATCATAACTGTATCGAGGACTCTACGTCCTTAAGGGAAAGAAACAGAAAAATGGATTTGAGAAATTATTTTCAGTGCTTATTATGAAGTGAGGATAAAAAAAGTAATTATAAACATGCATGTAGTCTGCCTCTAGAAAAAAAAAACATCTTATTTGACAAAATTACAAAATCAATTTAACTGAAATATGACCATTTACTGTCTCTTCTGGCAAAAGGGAAATTCTGTGGCTTTTTCTCTGAGGTGAGGGGAAAAAAACCAAAACAGAAGACAGTATTTAAATAAAGCCACGGATCAGAATTTTTTAAAAAAACTGAAGAGAAACAAGGTCCCAGCTTGCAGAGAGATGAATAACTTCTCTCCCACCTTCAAATTGTTTGGGTGCTTGTGTGTCCATGCCAGAAGCATAGCAGCAAACAAGTCTCCTGTTCCAACAAAGACAGCATCCACTTTAGGAGACTCCACCCGGATTCTCTGCGTTATCCTGGTACCATCTGCTTTAGCTACAACACAGATCCACAGTTAAGTGACAGACCCAGCAACTCATACAGTAGCAATCACCAGAATTTTAAAAGAAATATTTTAAAAAGACATAATCAGATTTTAAATTCCTTGCAGTTAGGAATCTAAAGGAGTATTGTAAACTTTGTACCAGCTCTTTTAAAAGGCACAGCTTCCAAAACTTGGCCATCTTGGGACAGCATTTACAACTTCTGTACTATACATACTTAATTTAACAGGCAGGAGGGAGCTACCACCTTCATTTTTCACCCCTCATAACTGTGCCCTTCTCAGGTGGAATGTGTGACAGTCTGAACACACAGCGAATCCTGGGGAGGGTACAGAAGGGATACACAGAAGAAGCAGAAGGGTATTTTATAACCTGTCAAGGGAGGAACAATCTGCTAACAGGACAGTGGGACTTTCCAGAAAAGCATTCAAACATGCCCAGTTCCTGTTTTATATCACTACCAGGGGCTGTAAGTGTCCCAATAAACCTCATCTAGGACATCCTCCTCCTCTGCCCAGGAGCTGAATGGAAGCTCAGGCCTGGGCACAAGCATCCCTGCCTGAGATATGGTCCAGATATTTCTGTACTTACTTAATTTTCCAGATTAATCTTAGACCTGGCTTGTCTCCCTAACTCTGAGCTGTCACTGGGACCTGTCTGTCCTGCTCACTTTGCTCAGGTCTGTGCCCAGAGGTGGGGACAGAGCCCTGCCTGTGCTGGGATCACACTGGAGCAGCCCCAGCCCTGCCACTCCTGCTATCCCTGCAGGACAAGGGGCTCCCTTAGGAATCTGTGCTCCTTCCATGCACTACAGATGGAACTAACTCTTCAAGGAGTAACTGCAAGCACAGAAGGGAGCACAGGTAAGGAAGGAGCTCTTGACTTACTTTTCCTGTGGCTTCCCAGAGCAATCAGGTAGTCATTTCCTAGAGGTGCCTGTAGATCTGAGCTTGTGATCACCACAGTCTCTGGTCCCATGGCATGGAGCATATCCATTACCTTTCAGTGTGCAAGAAGGCAGGAATCAGTGACTGCAACATGTGTTGATTAAACTTTCATTCACAGTACTGAGGATTTTTAACAAACACCTTATTTTGGCATCTTTTGTAAAGAGAAAAAAAAAATCTCTATTCAGATAATCCACTTGAATTAGGGGCATTACTTTGAAATAGGGCAATCAAAATATCCACATTTAAATGCACACAGTTGTTAAAATATACAAGCATTTCCATTTGTGTTATCTTTGGATGCTCCTCCGGAAAGAATACTCTGTTTCAGCTGTGATCAGAATTTTTGCCTGCATCATGTTTTCAGAACATAAAATCAAAAGAATAAGAGAATAAATATACAGACACATGCACCTGAGCTGGCATCTTGAAGCATTTACTAGAAAGCCAGCAACTCTAAGTCATGAAATCTTACTTATCTACTACTTTTAGAGTTGTCAAAAATTAAAAAACCTAAATCAGAGACACGTGTGTCTATCTCAATCTTCTTTTCTCATTCTGTTTCAACCCCCAAACTACAGCTGTAAATTATATACCTTTGCAAATGTATTTCCACTCTGTGTTCCTCACTTAAACTCATTAATACTCAACTTCTGACATCACAATTGGTTGTTACAGACAGAAGTGATTTTAATTTCGCAGAAAAAAGAATGACTTCAATAATGAATTTAGTATAAAACATGGATAAAATATTAATTCTCCCAGAAGAGTTTAACTAAAAACCCTCTCAGGCTAGCTATGACTCATGAGCAGCTGAATGATAAGGATTTATTTCTGCAATTTTTTAATACTTCATTGCTTTTCTTTCTTGTCTAAGCCTCCAAGTTTCTCCAGCTCTCAGATGTCTTTGCCCAGACATCAGCTGGGTTTTGAAGAAGCAGTAAATCCACCAGCATACACTGACACAAGTGCAGTAATATTAAACTAAATTTCATTTCTCAGTCACAATTCACCAGGATCCTAATCTCTACTATTTCTAGCTGTAGGACTTAGCTCTTTCTATGCTAATATTACATAATACTTAATTTTATATTAGAAGACACTACTGTCATCACAGGTCTTATTAAGGAAAGGAAAGCAAATATGAAATCATGGGAATCAATGCCAGAATTCCTACCACCTTTAAGGGGGACAAATTCCAGCACAGATTATTACTCAGACCCATATACGACATGCAGCTGGAAAGAGAGATTAAAATACAACATTCTGCAAACAATTTCTTTAAAATGTTTCTATTTCTAAGTATGATTCCATCTCCTTGGGAGAGATTTTTTTTAAAGCCCATCACAAATCAGAGCTATGGCATAAATCAGTCAGCAGACTAACTGGCAAAAGTGTTTAGCACATGCAACTCATGTTTGCAGCTGAAATATGTAAATTTAGAACTAATGGCTGCTCAGCTAATTCTGTTCTTCTCAAGATTGGTTCCAGTGGTGGGGATGAGTACAGAAGAACTGAGCTGCAGATCTGGCATGAAGCACAGCTCATGCTCCCCACCCAGCACAGTGGCGTAATGTAAAACTGGGAAATTCAGAGATGAGATCTCTGTAGCTGCTTCCTGCTGGGAAGTGATGGTGACCAACCCGTGTTGTCTGACGTTGCTACAGCAAATAAAACAACAAACATTTGGGCTCACAGACCCCCAGCTACTCTCCAGGGTGCCATTGCAGCTGCGGCTTGTTTAAAGATTTTGTGTTCTTTTGAAGTTCAAAACCAAACTGGAGGGAATAACATCAGTTCATTATGAAAGCACTTGACTACCAAACAAAACAAAGAGCTCAGCCCTTCTCAAGACATCAATAAAACTGTATTTCTATTTTGTCCTTCACCACCAAGCCTTGCAGCTTTTTATTTTCTTCATTTTGTGTGAAAGGGCAAATCTTTACACCTTGATGCAATATATTTGCAGGCAATCTATCAGCTCTATATGGCAATGACAGCACAGTCAATGCTGTGGATTTATCTGGGGGAATGAAGAAAAGCTGTCCTCACACTCAGCATTGCTGAATGTGGACAGCAGAGCCCCAAACTGGTTCCTAATGCCTGGGGTCCCCAGGGGTTTTCACCCCACCCAAATAATACCCACAGAGCTGGCAGTGTCTGGGTGTTTGCCATGTGTGCTGCTGCCACTCCTCCTTCACTGCAGAAAGCAAGTTCAGAGAGATGTATTTATTTCCATTGTAATCCCTTTATTTGCAGCTCTTTCAGGAAGTTTCTTTGGAATCCTGACACTAAAACAGGAAATATTTTGTGCCTGAAGTGTACAAACTTTAATGACAAACACATGGAAAGGACAGAGGCCAGAGTGACTCCAAGGCTGCAGCACTGCAGGCAGGAATGCAGAGAACAGATATCACACATCCCACCCTTTGCCTACTTACCTCCAGTGCATCTTTTTCTGTGTAAATCTTCCTCCCTGTGAGTAACCTGAGGACGAAACAGAAACCTTAAAAAGGCAAGAGTTCTGCAGGCAGTGGCTGTTTGTTTGCCCTTTCAAAGGAGGAAAGCTGGGACTGCAGCAAACAGGTCAAACCCATCTGTAGCTCCACGGTCTGCTGGACCAGACCTGTGTGTTAAAGGCTACGTGCACAGACACACAGTGCTGCTCAGCTGCACTCACACAGTGCTGCCCTGCCTCCTCAGAGATCCCTGCAGCACAAAAATTCCCTCACAAGTGTTTTCTCTCCCTCTCCCAGGTAGCTGCTTCCTCCCTTCCAGGGGACTGCACCACCGCAGATTATCTCCTGACCAAAGGGTCGCACCTCTGTGGACACACAGGAGGCGTTTAAATTCTTAGTTCCTATCAGGTGTTGCCATGGTGGTATTTCTGAATCTAATTTTGGGGGTGGAGAGGCTGAACCAAACTATTTCAGTTCTGATATTCTGGCACATAATAAAAGATTTCATAGAAATGGGTAAGGATGGGGAAGGCACTTTTTTAACCTGCCCCAGAAACAGGCCGGGGTAAAAACAAGAAATAATCATGAAAATGAGACACTGGAGAAAACAGTGTCTTTTCCTCACATAACTCCTGGATCTTTTATTGGTTTCAACATGCAGCACTTGAGGTTATCTGGAAAACACCACTTGAAACTAACAGCTAAAACCCAAAACCCAACACATACATACATAAGGCACTACAGTGAGACAAATAAAACTAAGGGGTACCAGTCTTCTCTGCTTTTTTTTCCACAAGTTTATTTGGCTAGAAAAGGAAATAAGCACTTACTCAGCTTCAAACTGGTTAGGAGTGATTATATCTGCAACAGGTACAACTTTGTCCCTGTAGACTGGCAGGAGATCCTTGGGCACATACTGGGGAGAGAAAAAACAGTGCCAGAAGTTGTCAGCAGTGTCTGAGATGTGGGACTGCAATTCTCCTTCCCTCAACCAGCACTCCTGCTGCCACTCAGTGACCTGACAGCTCCAAGCTCTGCAACTGCAGTGGCAGAGCATCTTCCAGCTGGGGTCACTGTCACCAACAGCCCTTCCTTCCCTGCAGGTGATGGGAAACACCATTTTTAAGTAGATGCACCTAAACTGGCAGCATTAAAAGGAAATGATGCCCGCTGAAAAACTTTCAAATTCTCTCCCCAAGGTGACACAGCAGCATGAGGAAATAGTGTCCCAGCTCACTCATGTCCCTACCTCCAAACCAAACTAGCTTGTTCAAACATTTTTGATCAAAAATGAATTGTTTTTTTTGTCAGTGTGCAGCCTGGCATTGGCACATGGAACCCTTCTGTCACTGATCACAGCCCAGTGCCCAACAGCTGTCAGATCCCACATGAAATAAGCCATCTTCATTTATGTTCCAGGGCTGTGTCAATTCCCAGGATGACTGACAAGGATGGCAGCCAGGCTACCAGCCAGAACACAGCTCTTGACAGATAATGAGAAAGCTCCAGAGAGACAAGGATGGGCAGCAGGGGGATATTTTCCTGTGGACAGGGTCTCTAAACCCTCTGTTGTCTCAGGATAGAGCCAGAAATAATCTCAGGGCTGGACAGCTGTCATCCTTTCCAGATACAATCTCATTCAAAACCAAGAAATTTAAGTACAAACTTACTTGATGCTGAGATCCAAAGCCACACTTAGGTGAAACACGTTTGTTTTGTTGTTTTAAACATAATAAATCTTTATAGATCTTTTTATAACAAACATTCAGTACACAGAGAATCCAAACAGAAGAGTACTCACCATAGAGCCTTCTCCATTCCACTTGTCACCCATCACTGGATCACACACTGAAAAAAAAACTAGGTTTAGAAATAGGGTACAGTTATAAAGACCCTGGTGGGAGGGAAAAATTTTAGGTAAAATTAGTGGCTACAGAACAGCGCTGAGCACCTTAAAGCTTACACACTCTCACAGCTCTTGTAGCACGCTGAAATTTGTATCTGGTGGCTGCCAATTTGGAAGGAGTAGGTCAAGTGGCTTAAAAAGTTGTCTGGAATGGTAGTATGGAGGGGAGAAACATGGGAGAAGCTGACAGCTGTGAAAAGAGTCCTAATTTTACTTTAGTGTAAAAAAAATGCATGCCAAATGTACACACCAAAATGCTTTGTGTATATTAAAGAAAATATTATAATGAAACAACAAGAAAATTCATGCCAAAGTACTTGGTGAATGATATGAACACATGTTTGGCACAGGTTCTGGATCACCAGCAGTATTAATAACACATTCCAAGTGTCCTCAGTGAGGATGGAATTGCACTGGCATGGCACTTCAAAAAGGAACATTGTTCATTGTATTAAAAGATCTTTGAGCAAAGTCAAAAAGAAACACAAATCCAAAGATATCAAATCAATGTCAGTATTTCAGGAAGTTTCTAGGAGTAAAAAGAGGGCAATTTGTTTTACATTTTAAAAGTATTTTCTTTATGTTGTAGTCTGTTTATTCAACATAAAAGATCTTAGAAGCCTCGCTGTGCTCTCACCACCTGACCACTTCCTTCCTGCTCTACGCAGCCAGATATCTCAGTTCACATTCCAGAACAGTCTTCAGCTTTCACACAAGGCTCATGAAGAATGTGACAATCCAATAGTGTAAAAAAAGCCTAAAAACCAACAAAACCCAGGCAATATTTCTCTGCTATGTTTTGCTAATTAAGACCTGTGCTTTGTTAATTTTGTCAGGTATCACTGCTCAGCACAGCACCCTGCAAATCCTGCCAAGCATTCCAGATGTTTCCTGGCCACACTTTACTGAGCCTGAAGATGCCAGCTCAAACCATCATTCCCAGCATTTTATCCCACTAAATCCTCACTGACTTTGCCCTATCACTCTGAAAGCTTTGCTCAATTCAAGCCTACGCTGGTTATGTTCAAAATTCCTGAAACACTCGGGAAGGGAAGGGAAGGGAAGGGAAGGGAAGGGAAGGGAAGGGAAGGGATCTTTTCTCACAGGTTGAAGCCAGATGTGGCATATCAGTGACAACAGCTGCTGTAGCCTCTTGCTCCCTGGACAGTCCAGAGGAATATTAGAAAGCCCCAGAGCTAAAAAAGCCCTGGAGTTCAGGGTAAATTATGAAACTTAAGAGGAAAAGTAGGACATTTCTGGGATGTTACAAGGGACCATGGCAGGGCAACATGGGAGAGCCTGTCCTGCTTTGGCTGACTTGGACATCAAGGAGAGGCTTCACCTGTCAGCACACACAGCCCTGGACTAGCAGCAGCAGCTGGCTGGGATTTTTATCCTTTCCTGGATACAGATAACCAGTCCTCAAGGCACACTCTCCTTTGGATGGCATAATGCAAGAAACACACTGGAAGGCAGCAAATAGAAAAACCCAACTCCCTCAACACCTAAAGCTGAATGAAACATCCCTGGAGGCCCAGCTTGCTCCAGAACAGACCAGAAATGTGTAACATCACAACAGTGTTTCTATCCTAAAAACTGAAAATGATGAGCGTGCTCAAAGGGGAGGCAGAAAGGATTATAGTGCACATCCTTACCATACACGAGGTTAGAATTCTGCTGCTTCAACTCCTGGACAATATCCACCACCATTGCAAGAAAGGATGTGTCTCTTGTATACCCTTTCAGGAAAAAAAAATAAAATAAAAAGACACCTTTGAAGTCCAATTTCATGAACACTTTTGCCCGTTTTAGTTTTGGATAGGAATGCTGCATCCTTCTCATTTTTTGGATAAATTTTTTGAACATTTTTAGAACAAAGGCATTTCTGTAGCTGTCTCAGGAATAATAGGTTGGAATACAAATTCATACAGTGCTTGCACAATTACAAGTATAACCTTAAAAATCCATTTACTGAGAATGTTGTATATGAAAGGCTTCAAATAACTTCAAAATGCTTGAACATATATAAACAAAGGTCAGGCTAGAAGGAAAACAAAACATTCCTTTTAATAAAAACAGTATTTTGATCAATATTATTTTTCATGCAATAAACAGGATTTTTTTAAAATTCCATATACTTTTCTCATATTCTGTCTTGAAACAATTTTTTATTATTAATAGTGTTCATGCTGATAGAGCCTAGTACGTTATTGCAATAGAGATTTAATCTTGATAATTTCAGAGCAATTTCTAAATACCAATAAAGTTCCTATTTTTCAGGTTTAACAGTGAAATAAGCTGGAAATAAGTTTTTACTCTATTTCAAGGGCCAATCACAATGCTAGTACCACAATATTCTTATTTAATCAATAGTTTCTAAATTTTATAGATGTTCCTTAATTTATATATTACTGTATTAACTCTGGTTACAATATTTATGAATTATCAATTTGATTTTAATTTATTGTAGTTCATTTTTTGGGAATGGTGTTGTGCAGCGCCAGCCCAATATTTGTCAGTCCCTTCCAACTCAATATATTTTTTGATTCTGTGATTTAATACTATTATTTTTAGCAAGGTAGTATTTTTTTCTATGTCCTTGGAAATGTCCACTCTAATAAAATATTTTAAAGTACATTTATAAAGTAGATTTTGGAGATTTTTTTAAACTTGAAAAATTGTTAAGTTCTTGGGTGCTGCAGAAAAATTAGAAGATTTTTTGTCAAAATGCTGCATTTTATCCATGAAATGCTGATAATCAGACAAAAGAGTCAAGAAATTTTTTTTTAATGACCTGTGATGGCTGGACTGGCTGAGTTTGATTAACATCATTGACAGAGGTGTTTAAAGCAGTTACACTGAACTGCAATTTCCTTCTTCCTTGAGTGTCTTACTGTAAATGAAACAGATACAAGATCTACAAATAACAGAAAGTCCTTTGTATAACTGGTCTAAAGATAATAATTTTAATCTCAGCTGAGATATCTAGAGTCAACAGAATTAACAGTGAAATCCCACCTGCTGATAAATTGCTCTTCAGTGTTTTAATAATCATATCCAGGTTGGTTGAGGTACAAAGTAATTGTGCACTATAGTGAATGTCTGTTTGAAATGAAAAATCTAGCTTTTGGCCCTCAATGAAAAAAAAAAAAAGGATTTTAAGTTCAGCCACAGTGCAGCTGAAGACTAAAACACAAGAAGCATTATTGGATGTTCAGAAATTACTGCTCTTTCTACCCATTGCCTTCTTTTTGTTCACACTGAAAATAGCTGCAGCAAATGAGATTTAAAAAAAACCAAACTTGAACAACACACAAAAATCCTCTTTTAAAATACTTTTATTAATAAATATTCCCCCTTTCTCTGAAATTCCCTTTTGCTGAAGACTTCTATTTTCCTTCTACCATTTTTAATTTCTTACATCTATTTTGCCAATGATAGGAAAGCAGTGTAGAGGTCTTTTCCAGGAGTTGGAAGTGAAATAAAAATTTAATATTCCAGCTTAAAGAATACTCAAATATTATTTATAAATTTTGCACACTAACATCTCCTGAAAATTCCTACAATACAGTGTGCTTTTTCTGGAAATGTCCTCTGTGTGAGTTCCTTCCAGGAAAGAAATGGTGTTTACCTATTTCTCAATGACAAAGAACCCATTTATGCCAAAATTAATTTCTTAATCTTAGTTCAATCTAGTTGTTATACAAATATATATGCATTTTTTATAATCAATTTATTTTGGAGATATTCCTTGAAAAAACCCTGACAATAACTCTTTGGACATGCCACACCCATGAAGCCAGAACGACTGCTTTGGAGTTATAACCCATGCACTTAAAATTTCCACTTTTCCCTGTGTATAAAGAATTTTCCTACATGTGAAAGCCATGAAATCAATCAAATCTGGTGATGTATTTCTGCTTACCTTTAAAAAGTCCCTGTTCACTGCAGTAAGAAATTGATACTGTTATCCAAAGCAGATGCACAGCTCTACTGAGGTGAAACCTGATCAGTAATCTACTTTTGAGAAGCAGGAATTGGGTAAGAAGAAATTTTTAATGAAAACTTCTTGCAGAATCTCTCTTTTAAATGAAGTATTCTACAAGAAGTTCTCTTTGCCTGTATTTATAAACACTTCGTTTATAAGTGATTATAAAGCACAGGAAAACACCGCAGAACTGTACTCACTCAGATGACCTACACAGTAACAAGAATAAAAATATCAAGATATATGACAGTCAAAATCAAAACCCAACCCTACTCATACTTTGTTCACTGTCCAAAGCACTAAGCCTGAAAGATCAAGTCAAAAAAGAAAGGATAACTGTTTATAAAATCATGCTGCAGTACCACAGAGTGCKAATACTAAAGAAAAGAGAAAAGATTAAACTGATGTCTTCCTAATTAATTTTAAAATAATACTCTAACATTCCTCATCCATTGTTCCACTAGAGGCACTCCCAAAATATGAAGTGTGCCTGTACATGCCTGGTCTTTGCAAGTCTGTAAATTATACAAGAGGATCAATTTACCTACCCAGTTCCTACCTCCTGGCTGTTCCAAATTAAACAGCATGAGCCAGTTCAGACTATAATATACAGGTGAAATTTTAATTGCTTGGTTTGCAACAAGAAGGGATATGTTTTACATTTCTTTCCCCTGTTTACATCTCCTGGGAGCTCCAGGGAACGAGCTGCTCTTACCTGTGAGCACATAATCGTAGCGGTTGACTTTGTTCAGCTTAAGTCCTTCATAAAGTTCATGGAGCTCATCTGAATTCAACACCTGACCCTTCCAGTGGGCATAGCCTGCAAAGCAAACACCAGGTCATTTTTCCAGAGATGGATTTTCTGTTTCAGATCACACATGATACTTGTGGAGGGACCAGGAAGCATTTTCACCTCCTCTCCTGTGAAATGCTGCTGCTGAACAGTTTATGTGCTCAACTTCTCCTTAGCACCTCTGCCTCCCAAAGGAACTGGAGTGACTACACTGCAGTCTGAGTGTCTATTTACCAGCAAATCAAGCTGGGCACACACCAGCTTCTGCAAGATTTCTCATGGAGCTTTTGCAACTATCCCTTTCCTGTGTGGAGGAGAAAAAGCATATATAACAGTATAATGCTTTAGACTTTACTGGAGGAGGATGTCAGTATAATCTATTTTTGTTATTTTATCCTATATATAAAAAAAAGGAAATACTGACAGTTAGATGACAATCTTAACAGGTTTACAGATCTGCCTGCACCCTTCAGATACAGCAGCCACTGGGACCTGCACGTCACAACCATAGTGACCACAGCAGGACACTGCCATGGATGCTCTTTAAATGTACAGTGTCACCCGACAGACTTTCTTCCAAAAATAGCACAGCTTCAGTGCTGAGGATCCTGGAGGAGGAAATGAGTAAGAGAAAGGCACTACAAACAGATAAACAATACCCATACACTCTCATCCTTGAATGATCTTTAAGAGCTACAAGCAAGTATGCTCAGCTGAGAGAAGCAGATGGAAGGTGGAAGTTACTTGGGATAAACTCAACTAACTGATTTCAGCAAACAGTGGACCAAGGTCCATGGCAGCCAATTCCAAGGGGGAAAATAATCTAAACATTTGCTGAAAAATGTAAATGCACCTTGTCATCAAAGCCTGCCCATCTAGATGGCACCAATCACTCCTATGTATGTAAAAATGAGGCTTCCTCCAGGATATTAGGTGAAGCATCCACAATTTAACTCTTTCAATCTCCATAAATTCAGAGTTTGTTAAAAAGCTTATCTTTTAATGAACTAGAATTAGGAAAAGTGAAAGGTTAAGTGAGGTATGTTCTCCTGCACCTCCCCTGTGTAAAGACAATGGTATTTTGTTTGTTTTAACTTCTGCTCTCACAGTTAGAAAACTCTGTGATGAAAACTGTTGACTTTGATTATCACTCTAAACGGACTTATTAGAGTGGCTGTCAAAAGGTGTCTAGAGCCTGGGATAAGCACATTTTTCAGTTTTCCTTCTTATGAATGCAAATACACCCCCGGTATGGTGAGCAGATGGATCATTTTGCTCTCAGCTCACAAAGGCCAAGCCTCTAAAACACGAGTCCCTGCCAGCTGGCTGGGGGCCTGACTCCCTCCCAGGAAAATGCTTTTCACTTTGAAAAAGTCCCTGTGAAGAAAGGGACAAAGTAAGAGATTTCTGTAGTTTCATTGCAACACCTACCCACCTCGGCACAGGCACAGCCCCAAGTGTATGAAGAACCCCTGAGTGCACATAAATCCAGTGTTTGGTTTATTTAACACGAATGCAGGTGTTTGCTCTGTCACATCTGCAGCATCACAGAGAATAATGTGCCCTCTGCTCTCCCCCAGTCTCTGTAGCTCTGAAAAGGGACACAACAGAGTCCTTCCATTGTGGCCACCAAGGAAACTGGGTGCACTTTTCATCCAGAATCAAGGCAAAAAAATGTTGGCATTTATCTCATACATGGCCATAAAAATAACTCTGATAGATTGCTCCTGGATTCTTTCAGGAGCCATCCTTTACAGACCCTGTAAATTCACTACTTAACCAGAAGCTCACCTTCCCTTCAAGCTGTCTAAAATGGTCACTGCACAGGGCTCATGTTGAACGGATCCTGCACTGAGAGAAATAAATACAAAAACTCAACTTTAGGCAACAGCCCAGTTGATGAAGTTGGTGTCACCCACATGGGGTAAGGACACTGTCTGAACTCTGCAAAGACTTCCACAGGTAACCTGAGGATCCTTTTAATTACCTGGTAATGGGTAATACAACCTAAAGTCTCACTTCAGGACAGAGTTAAAAACAAAGCCCTAGGGAAGCTCTCAGGGAAGTCCCAACTATTGAAACATATAAAAAAAAAGGAGAATGCCTTCACTGGAGCTGCAGAGAACTGTGATGTTGATAGGAACTGAATTATGTTCACATAATAATCAAACCAAATCAAAACTGGCAGCAAGATGAGAACCCCCTATGACCTTTCCCCAGGATAATTTCATGTAACACGACAAGCAAAAGAGGCAAATCCCATGACCCTACATTTATCCCACTTTCCTGGCAGAATGTAACATAAAAAGCAGAAAGACAGAAGAAAAAGCCAGTTACTCATGCTCAAAAAGGGTTTCATGAACTGGAGGATGAGGTCCCAGGACGAGGGACTTTCTTGAAAGGGGAAAGGCAAAAAGGAAGAAAGCTGAGTCTTCCTTGTTTTGGGTACAAAACCACCAAATAATTCCCCTGCTGGTCTGAGAGAGCAGAGAACACTGCAAATCATGACACAGCTCTTCAAAGCTCCACTTGGCTCAGCCTGCATTAGTCTCCCACATCTGTAATAATTTTAAACACACAGATGAACATAAACACTTGAACAGCCTTATACTCCTTCTGTCTGTGTTAGGATCTTTTATTGCAATTACATGTTATCTATTTGCTTTTAGCAGATAAAGCAATGATAAACAAGTGAGATACAATGCCTCGTGTCACTAAAATGATGAACATATTCATCAGTCTCCAAGGAAATGGTTCATTCATATGAAAAATAAATAAAATAAAATCAAAAACCACAACCAAGAGAGGCAGCTAATGCTTCACCCAAAATGAATTTGCATACTTGCCTTGCTCTGCTTTTCTTTCCCCTCTGGAGTGTATTTACAATCCTCTTAATTACTTTCAAAAACACGGATGAAAGAAAATGAAAGTACCAGGCATATCAGAAGAAAAAAAATTCAAAACTGACTGTCCAACAGCAAAACAAAAACAAGCTACAATTTTAGTACAGCAAAACATGTAAGATTCTTTTGTTTTCCAACCCAGAACATTCTGTTCTGAGGTTTGAGTTCCTCCTGTGGTGCTCCCTGCAAAACTATTCCAAGTGCCTCCAGTGACAAAGAATTTCACATGAGAAAAAGGAAGAAATGTGGAGTGTTTAAGGCTCCTAATGGACAGGAAATCTGGGCCCAGCTGTGTCACAAAATTCACACTGCAAACTCCAGCAGCCACCCTGGTCTCAACACATGACTCACCTGTAGCTACCAGGAGGCCTCCAACAGAACCAGAAATTAAGTATACCAAATTCCCCAGCGGATTTTTTATAGTTGGTCATAGAGTGGGAGTAAAATGTCACCAGTGTCAGGCACAAGGGGAGATCTTTTCTTTCTGCCCTGCTCACACAGGGGTGAATGAATCACCTGGGTGGGCAGACTGTGCAGAATAAGACATAATTGTAATTTCTCATGTGCTAGACCTACCAGCCAACCCAACCACCTACTACACACCCACTAAGTGGAAGTCAAATGTGCTCAAGAATAAAAGGAAAAGTAACAAAAAAACCCCTCAGGCTATTTCTTCCAGAGCTGTTCCAAAGGTAGGATTTGGATGGCAGAGTAAGCACATTATTCTTAAAATTAACCTACCAATGAGAAACAAAACTGGAAATCACTGAACAATTAAAAAGACACCCACCAAAAAATCAAATATACAATTAAAAATAAATGTGGAATTTTATTTTTGCACATCATATGAGGAGATGCTTCTGCAAACAGTATATTAATATAGGATAAAAAGCACAGTCTTAATAGGCTGCATGATGACAGCTTCATCTATTTGTATGTGAAGCATGATGCCACTCAAGTGTGAGTCACTCTAATCACTAAAGTTCCTCACGAAGCAACATGACAAACTGTTCTCCCAGGGGCACTGATTCAAAGCACATTTTCCAAATTTCAGGATGATAAGAGACTAAAGAAAGCTGAATTTTCTGAGCAACAGTCAGCAGAAAGAGGCCTGTGGTATCTTACTAATTTGTAGACAGGGCAAAAAAAGAGCAATAATGATTCACCAAAGGCTGTTAGTCATAAATTCTCTCTGCGTTTTATTTGCTGTTAATCCCAAATTTAAAAACAGGGAAAGAAGGAAAGAAAGTATACCATGTCCAAAACCCCACACATTCTTCTACCTATGCTCCTGTGGCATTTTTTCAGAAAGTAAAGTTCACAGCTAGATTTTGAAGGAGGAGTTTGTCCTCCAGCTTTAATGATGATGACAGAAATGGCTCTTGTAAATTTTTGTTTTAATAGGAAAATCAAAACCTTCACCCATTCACCCAGCACACAATACCTGCAGGACAGTGCCAGACACAAGCTCTGCTTCCCAAAACCACCAGGCTGTGTGGCAAACTTTAGGATTTTGTAACAGATTTAGGGAAAAAAACAAACAAAACAAAAAACAGAACCAAAAGAATCCAACAACAAACAAACAAACAAACAAACAAACAAACAAACAAACATGTGACTCCTAAACATCAGGAGTTGTTCCAGTATTTCAAAGACTTGCAATATTTGAGCTATTTTTAGGTTTGGGATACTCATTTCAGTCTTCTCGTGGGAGGAGGAATCACTAATTTATTGTTCCTTCCACTGTCTGCCAAACCTTGAATGAAACACTGGTAATCTTTCCTTGGCTGTAATACTACTAAAAACAAATTTTAAATTTTCTCTCTTTTTTTGTTTTAAGAACCTGGTCACCCTACTGTTAATGTAATTTTCCTACCTTCAGACACATTCAGTTTATGGTCAATAAAACCTCTATTAAGCTCTTTCAG
This sequence comes from Turdus rufiventris, assembly GCA_013186435.1. Lineage (NCBI taxonomy): Eukaryota > Metazoa > Chordata > Aves > Passeriformes > Turdidae > Turdus > Turdus rufiventris. Next base: position 1,194,185 of record PYHW01010003.1, on the reverse strand, counting down.
TGCTCTATAAAGCTGATTTAATTTTGAAACAGAAAGCCAACAAACACCACATGCTCATGCATTTCAAGCACCGAATAATTTGACATGGAAAAATTGCTTAATTTCTGGAAGATTACAAGAGTTTTACCCAGCTATTGAAACTAAACATCAGAGATTCCCAAACTCCAAAACCAAATACATTCTTTAAATAAACAGAAGTCACACCTAAGTATCTTTGAAAAATATACGAGAACCTTTGCACTGTGCCAAAGGGTACAAGCAAAATAAGCAGATTTTTGCCTAAGCCAGGAAAGGCCTCATTTCCTTGTTTAATTATTACCTCTTCTGTGCCTTTCCTCAACAAGCAGAGATAGATTCAAGCCACCTTTGAAATATTAATTTTTTCTTTCCAAGGTGACACTAATTCCCTCCATGACAGGCATCTCACAATCTTTTGAAAGGTGCATGAAGTGCAACAGAGTGAGAGCTTGAAGTTCTGTTCCAAAAGTCAGTAGTAGTTTATTAACTCATAATTTATATCCCATTTTTATAATGTCATGTAGTTTATTAGAGCTGTACCTGTAGAGATACTAGAAAAGTACCTCAACTTTTTCCTTCTTTTTTGTCAGAAACACTTTTGCTCTTTTCCAAGATGTTAAAGCCAGAATTTGCTCCCAGATTATTTTCTGAAGGCACCTATAGATTTTCTGTGTCTAGAGTAGCTCTCCCCTCAAACAAGCTGCCACCACCAAGACAGTACATGTGTCTCCAGTGATCCAAAAATATCAAGTCACCTGAGTGCTTTTATGGGTGAAAGGTATTGCTAAAATAAACACAAATTTCAGCCTTCTTTTATAAAATAAACTCTAGCACTGTGAGTATTAGGAAGTCTGAACATATTAGGTGAGTGCATTGTGTTCAGGCTTAGAGCATAAATAAAAATTCCCCCAAATGTATTAACACCCATCTTCCCATGAGATTTTGGGATACTTGATAGTACCTGGATGGGCACATAGCAAGGAAACATTGCAGCTACCTCAGTGTTTTTCTGATGTTTGGGTTGGTAATGTGACTATGACTCTCATAGAGCCATAATTCACAGAAAAGCATTTTGAAGACTCCTTTATTCACGTGCCTGGCTGTGTAAATGGCTGTATTTGTGTTATTTCACTATCTGAATTAATCAGATTATTGCCTAACAAAAGAAACTCACACTCTGCAGGGCAGGAGGGGACAACACCACATCCATCATATCAATGCCCTACTCCCATATCCAGGCTTCTGAGAGGCTCGAATCAAAACATGAAAATTACATTTCCATCCTATATTGTGACAATGTGAGTGAAAACATGAGACCAATGTCCTCTCCACTATTATGGGATGAGGTGAGCCCCATCTGAGTGAGTTCAGTGACTGTGGAGTAGCATCTGTAAAATTTTACCTGTGTGGTTTGAAAACTGGACAGAGTTCACCGTATCAACTTCAAATCCCAAAACCTGTAACAGAACACAGGAATATTCCTTTTACTAACACAACTTCATTAATGCATTACCCACATCACAAAAAAACTGGGAAGAACTCCTTGCCTTCCAGTGCATACTTAAAAATCTTGGGAGCTGAGTCAACAAACATGCAACATAAGCAAACAGCACAGTGCTCCACTACAGCAATAAACAGGGAACAAAAGTGCCGCTGGCAACAGCACCAGGAAAACACAGCTCAGGATCCTCAGGCTGGAGTTCATCTGGGGATAAGGACAGACAGGATGGTCCAGCAGCAAGCACTGAAACCTTGAAGAAAGCCTTGGCTGGCCTTCCCTGGCAAGAGAAGAAGTACAAGGTACTAAATTAATGCACAATATGGAGGGATGATGCTGTTGGCATTCCAGAAAACCAATTTTTCTAAAGGGAGGACAGAAGGATCTTACAAGGGATCAATATTACAAACCATACTTGGATGTCACAATCAGTTCTTTTACAACTAAAAGAAAATAGAAAGAAGTCATGGAGAATTAATTTGGGGCATGATTGGGCAATAAAAGGGAGAAACAAACACTGAATAAAAAAAAGCCCAAAGCATGCTCCAAAAGCCACCTGCTACACTGCATTACCAGCAATCCAAATGCTGAAATACCCAATCATTTCCTAGTGCAATCAACAAATACTCTTATTGCCCAAAAATATATCAATAAGATGAAAATAAGAGCATTCAATCAGGAGAAAACTAATGAGGATTTTTAACCTGACAATACCTGTTTAACACACTGCTAGTCGAGCCATTTTTAGACATTTTTGTGTCACGCAAGGAATTCTAATGCAAAAATGACATTAAGAGTCTGACGCTGAGCCTTTGTTTCCACATCCAGCTTGCTCTGAGTAAGAAATCTCCTCAAAAGAAGTGCTGCTATGTATGGCTCAGTGAGTCATCCTGGGAGATAGCAGAAATGATGCACCACTGTGTGTGATCCTCTTTCAGGCAATTTGCTGGGAGGGGGGAGTGAATGAACAAAGCTTTTCCAGTCACGTTTTCCAGCCAGACTCACGCCTTTCCCTTTTTTTTGTCATGAAGGCAATTCCTTTGCACAGATTAAAACCTTTTTGGGTGTCTGGTTTTCCCTGTGCTGTATTTTCCCCGTGACAAGCCCTTTATTCCAACACCTACAAGATGAAGCTGAGTGCTGTCACAGGTTGTTCCTTCTGCCTGCAGGTGTTACTCTTCTGTTGTTTCACAGCTCACGTCCACACAGGTCTTTGTAGAATAAATCTCTTATTTCAATATTTAATAAAGGTTTCTGTTCCTTCCTCACCAGAAAGCAAAGTAATTTCACATTAATGGTACACAGAATGGTGGGTTACCTCAACCTGACCAGGTTCAAATTAAGCTCAGCACCTATTCTTCCCCGAAGGTTCTTGTTTTACCTTGGTGGATTTTATTTTAAAGTCCCAGGAATTGAATGGTTGAGAACATGACAACGCAGTTATGACTTTAATCTTGACTTTATGACTTTAATCTCTGGACATGCTCTTGAAGGAAATAAATAGGAATATGGCCTCTAACCAGGCTGTCACTTCATAATCAACTCCCTTTCTGGTAATGAACAGACTGAAGTTGTTATTTCCTTCAAGTACCTTGGCAATAACTGTGAATTAATCCATTTCTCTGCAATATTCAGATCACGTCTCTCCAACTGCTTAACCCCTGAGACTACAGAACACACTCAGTGTGATTTACTGGCTCATTCAGGTTTGCACTCAGTGCTTTAGGGAAGGAGAGAGGCACAACTGCTGCAGGCACTGGTCAACACTGTCCCCCCTTGTGTCCTTGTGTCCTCCCCTTGTGTCCTCCACAGCACTGGTTATCATTGATTTCTCAACCAGGTTTTCCACAGGATTAGGGATTTTTGCTTTGTTTTGGCCAGTTAATCTGCTTCAAACAAAAGATGGAAAAGGTCAAGAGAGGCCACATCTCTTGGTGATGGATAGATGGCAAGGCTAGCTTGGTCTGCACTTGGTGAAACAGCAAATAAAATGCTTTGGAGAGTGGATGAAAAGCCACAAACAGCTGCAAGGGACCTTGTTAGTCTCCCTTTTCTCAGCAGTCCAAAACAGGCTAAAAAAAAACCTTTAAAGGTCTCAATAAAAATCACTTACTGGTGATAGTCTACTCTGTCACAGTTTCCAATTTCCTCTAAAGTTTTGTTTTGAATAAACACCTATGACTGAAATCTAACACACCTAATTTGAAACCTGATTCAACCCTCAAAATAACTCACAGTTACTCCAATGTACTTCCTTTTATGAAGGTGCCTGCTAAGGCCTGGGCTTGGCATTAGTAGTAGAATAATCAAAAAGAATGTTGAAGCCATGTTAAGCCACGTTGTGTTTGTTTTCAAGACAAACTGCACTGAAAAGTCCTATAAAATTGAGTCACCAGCAACCTGTAAATAGGATTGATCTCACAACAATCACCTCTGCTAGGACTAGAGAAAAATCTGTGTCTCTATTTTGGTTTGCATAATTAATTTTAACAACCTGATCATGTCTAGTGGATAAAGAAATGCTGTTTTCTTCCTCCAACCAACAATTAAAAACCAGTGTTAGTGACTGTCATCCTTCACACCTAAAGGACATCAGAGACAGTTCCTGATGCACTGGATGATGGACACTTTCCTTGCTTACAAAGGGAATTTTGTTCAAATGATGTTGAACCTTTTTAATACATACTCATACTTTCGATTCTTTGGGCAAAGCTAACTAAAAGCACTGGTTTTGAGGGGTTTTTTTAATTAATTACAAATTTCTACTCAAACCAGAGGTTAAATAAATATTAAGTGAAAGTTAACCAATTAGAAATACATTTTTTTGGTATGTACACACTAAGAAAAGTGAGATCACAGCAAATGAATTGAATGAGACAAATCATACTAAAAAAAGTCAATCTCTCATATTTACACACCAAAATAGCAACTATGACCTGAAAATATTTATTTAGTAGGCCATAACAATTTTCCTACTGTAATAAACCAGTAAGAATCAACCTTTTCTTCAGAAAACTACCAGAAAGTAAAAATTCAAAACAGGACTAAACTCAATATATAAAATTTCTTGCCTGTGTACACACATAGGTGCTCCTTGTACCTCTGTGTAAATAAACTGAAGGACTCACCCTATTTGGATTTTGTGCTCTTCCAAGGAAAAAAATTACTGAGTCCACCCTAAATCTCTCAGCTAGCAGTCTAAGCACATGTTCTTCCTAAGACCCAAACCACAGCTGCCTGGATAATATCACACTGTGATACTCGCAATTGAAATATTACAGGAAAATGGGCAAATTCAACATATTTTTCAAATATCTTCAAATAAAAGAGGCAGAAGTGTTATACTTCTAAAATTAAATCACAAAACATTAAAACTGGAGGAGTTCTGTGCTTGGAAGGCATTGCTGGCAGATCTGAGTGACACATTTCAGAAAAATATTTGCAAGACTAAACCCAAGTACCCACACCAGAAAAAACAATCAGCATAAATACTCAACACAAGAAAGGAGGAGACTTCAAAATGCATGGACAATCTCTAAAGGTGGTGGCTCTTTTGGAAAAGAGGATACACAATTTTCCTAAAAGCACAGAAGTAATTTAAGCTTAGATCCAGCCATTATGCCCTAAATAAAGAGCCAAGGGATGGGTTTCCTTCAGGATTAAAATTTTACAAGAGATACCTGTTGTTTCACTAGTAGAGCAACCTAAAGGTCCAGACAGACAGAAAATGCCTTGAACTGGGTAAGTTATATAAACAGCTGGGTCTCAGTTATGGTTCACCTCTAATCATGCAATCCTTTGGACTTTGCCACTGCGCTGCGTTAATTACAGCTTTGTTTAAAATGTAGTCTCTCTTCCCATTCCTTCCAGAAAACATTTCAACCACATAAACACTAAAATGTGTTACTTCATCACCACAACAAACCATTGCCTAAGATTGTTACAAATCAAATATTCCAAACATACATTCCAGAGGAGAGTCTCAGGTGTTATGTGAAGGAAAGGCTGAAAAACAAAAAAAAAATCATTTCACAGTATGGAAAATTGTGAGCATAGCAACAGAGAAATGAGCAGGAAGGTTTTGAAGCAAATGCAACATCTGAAATTCAGTTTTAATGATTGCCAACCTTCATGTTTATATTTGTGTAATCTACATTATGTACCAATGGTCTGGAGACAAATAAAGGTACTCATTTTTACCTCCTAATCCTATTTGGTATCTGATTATTAATACCACTTGAATCAGAAAACTGTTATCTTCAAAGATTAGCTCTGCTTCAGAGTAAATATTAATATAGTTTCTCATTTAATAATTTTATTTACCCTGAGAAATGTGAAAAGCTGTTACTGAACTGCTTCTGTTTAAATTTGCTTTGCACCTTTACTGTGCTCCTGCAGGAGAAAAAGATGTATTTCCAAAAATGTCACACACTTTGTAGTACTCAAAAAATTCTTTTGTTGTTTGTGTGCAGTTGTTTTGTTGTTTGTATGCAGTTTGGAGAGGAAAAAAGTATTTTTTTAAAGAGGAAAATACTTTACATCTCTTAAGTGTGTGAGAAAAACTGTCGCTTGAATTACAGAAACAACTGAACTGGTTTCCAGGGTACTAAACATTAGAAAAAACAACCAAACAAAAATACCCAATTTCCAATGCATTACATATTCAGAGAAAGGGAGCTTAGATGGGACTGAGATGCTCTGGGAATTGCTGTTATTGGAGGTTTTCAATATCCAAGGAGGACAAAGCCCTGAATGCTGCCCAAGCTTTGAGCCAGAGGCTCCTGAGGTCCCTTCCAGCCTGGGTCACTCCAGCATCCAGTGACACAATTACCTACAAAAAAACTCAGTTTTATCCATTGTAGAACTCGACGTGTAAAATCACACAAAATACCACCAGTGGCTCCCCAACCTAAAGTTCTGGTTCTAAGCATAAAGCCCAGGGGTACTCTGTGTTTACACTATTAACTATGCCAGCTTTGACAGTAAAGATAATACATCTTTTGCTGTTAAATGACCAGAGGACCAATTTAAGTGGAGTGTTTTAGTTTGTACTTAATTTAAACAACCTTAGAGAACAATGACCTAGTTCTGCAAGAATGAAATTCAATTAAAATCACCTCTCTACTTTGCAACATGACTGGCATATATTGCCCTCTTAGGGCACTGTGCTTCCAGTAGCATTTCATTTTAAGGTTTGAAATTAAAATCACAAAGCAGTAATGCAGCTCAAGTTAGAGGAAAAATTTGGAGTGAGGAGAAGACAGAAGGAAAAGAAAAAGAACAGTGTAAGAAAAGAAAAAACCCAAAGTTTGTTCAAAACCACATTCTGTAGACCTGCAAGCATCTTTCTTCCATAGTATTTATGTTCCTGATACCTGTTCACAGGTTGCTATCTACATTTCATGGGATGAAGGCAAGACCTCCATGCAAACTCTTCAGTTTCTTCAAAGTTCTTAATTTTAGAAAACGTTACCTTTACCATACCAGAACACATCAAAAACAGTTTTCTTTGATGAATCCCCAAATAAAACCACAAATCCAGGGAAATTATAAACTGTAAAATTATAAATTGTAAAAGCTCAGCCAGTCATTCATACAAATTCTTTTATTGTGAACACAAGACACCTTGTTTTTTTTTTTTATGATCTGAGCTACAGATGTGTCACAGGTGAAAATCTCACAACTCTGAAAGATGAGTTTATCTGTAAGAGAAACACAGTTTGACAGGAAAAGGGCACAGAAAAATGATTAAAAGGTAAGAAGGAACAAGGTTCTGCTAATCAGCAGGAGAACCTTTGAGACTTCCCTTCTGAAACGAGGATTTGACTTTCATGCATCCAGCTCTCCCCAATATAAACGCAACCTTGTATTATAACAATTAAATTCCTTGTACCTGAACTCTTCTGCTTTGTAGTAAGATATTTTTTTGCAAATAAAACTTGCAAAAAGGATGACTCTTCTTCTAATTAATATTCAAATGATGAAACATCCAAGCCAGCCATGTCCCATCCTTTGTGCCAACAAATGGTAGCAGACTGATGAGTTAGAGCAAAGTAGGAGTAAATACTAAAAAAAGTGAGATGTGTAACACACATTATCAAATGAACCAAAACCACCCAGCTCTCTCAGCCTGTCCTTGTAAGAGAGGTGATCCAGTCCTCTAACCATCACACTCTGAAGTTGGGTCTAATTTTCAAAAATTAATGGCAGAACATGACAAGCCATGGGGCTCCACAGAAAGAAAAAAAAAATAAAGTCCTCAGCTTCAAAAGCCAGTCAAACTTTCCAAGCACTGGGGAGTACAGTAATTTCACGACCATAAGGCGCACCGGACT
>PYHW01010003.1:1165942-1186112 GCA_013186435.1 Turdus rufiventris | reverse complement strand
GTACTTTGATTAATTCAGAGCACACAGCAGCATTTTAAAAAACAAATTAATATTTAAGAGCAAATCCTGCGTCTCAAATATATACAAATAAACAAAACATTCCCTCACCCATTCCTATTGTTTTATTAACACCCTGTGTGGCATCAGTCAAAGGACAAATTTTTATAGCACAAAAATGTAAAAAAAGCAAGGGGTTACCAAATCTTGAGTAGACACCATTTATGAGGAATTTTCAAGAAACCTTGAGGTAGACTCCAAATTGCTGACTTCTAGCAGAGCATGGGTACAGTTCACAAACTGAATTAGCCAGGAATGTCTGCATTAGTGTAAAGATATTGTAAACCAATTCCATTCTATTCCTTCCAACTATTTTATATATATTAAACCCAATCTTAATTGAAAGACATTAACAGAATTTACTACCACTGTTAAAATTACCCTGTCAAATAAGGTAGTTGAGGTTTGGGGTGGTTTTTTGCCAAGTAATGGCAGCAATACTTTCCAATAAGGAAATTTCTGTGTCAGGCCCTGAATTATAAATCCATTGTATTACAAGCTGTTTGCATTAATGTCCTACAGTTTGGAACTTCATCTCACACAGACATCACTGCAGTTCCAGTGAACATCACTGTTCCACAGTACTCATCGGAGATGGCATAGAAACATGTTTTTAAAGGCTGAATTTCTGTAATCAAACTGATTTGGAATGGGAGAAAAAAGGAAAATTTCCCAGTTGCAGCTTGTGCCTCTTGCTGTCTGCCAGCTCTTTCACTTAATTGCATCTCCTTCCATTTGCTGCTGAACCAAAAAAACATACATTGTACTGCGTGCAGGAAAGTAAAAACACTAATTCAGTTTGAGAAATAGAAACTTGGGGAAAAGAAAAGGCATGTCCTGACAATTAGTGAAGCAGGAATAATTGCTGGCGTGGGCTGATAAACCAAACTGAAACTGCTATTGACTAACCCAATCTCTTTATTCTCTGAGCTTTTAATAAGGCACACCAAATATCTAAAAAGAACTCTGTACTTATAATATAGTTTTATTTTAGTGCAGCATTTGACAAGGCACTGCAAAGAAAAATCATTAGGATTGGGGATATTGTGCTAAGATAAAAAGATTAGAGCAAATAAACTGGGGACAGGGATGCTGGACATATTATTGGTGATTTATTAATGGACCACTTCAAATTCTGAGGTTAGAAATAGACAATTACAAAACAGGTAGTATAAATATACACCAGATGCCCTTGTGAAAAAGGCACTATAATGGAAGAAGGATATTAAGCTATCAGAGTGCATCCAAAGGAAGGCTACAAAGATGGTGAAGGGTCTGGAGGGGAAGGAGCATCACCTTGTGAGGAGCACCTGAAGGGACTGGGGCTGTTCAGCCTGGAGGAGAGGATGCTGAGGGGAGAGCTCAGTGCAGTCACAAATTCCTAGTGAGGGGCAGAGGAGGGGCAGGCACTGATCTCTGCTCTGTGTGACAGTGACAGGACTGAGGGAATGGTCTGAAGCTGTGTCAGGGCAGGTTTAGGTTGGGTTTTAGAAAAAGGTTCTTCCCCCAGAGAGTGGCTGAGCACTGGAACAAGGCTTATTTCTTCAATGACACCCCTTTTTTCACCTGTGATCAACTGCACACACATTTTCAGGATTTATAAGCTGACTTCAGCACTGGACACCACAGAGGATATTGTAAAGACTGGAGCAGAAAAGAAATCCCCTCTCTTCTGTCAGAGCAGACTACAATTTTTGTCACAGTGCTCTGGCAAAATTGGTACTCACTGAGAATTTGCTGATGGGCTGATCTAGCTGTAATATCATGACCAACTGAACAGAAAAGACTAGAACAGCCTGAGACTGCAGTGAATCTGTTCTCAATTAATTTCTTGATTTTTCTGAAAAGGCTTGCAATTCAAGTACTTGTCTGAATCATAATTAGGCCAAATTCAAGATTATCCGGTAATGCCTTAAAGATGCTTTTCCAAAAAAGTCTCGGAGACACAGGAATACTTCAGAGTAAATAGCACAATGTCACTCATTTTTCTTTGCACCTGGACTGACTGATTGGCATGTACTACCAACAGTTCAATGCAATATACTCAGGTGACATAAAATATAACCCTTTATCAAAAATTCCCCTCAGCCATTTTATTCAGCACTAAGAAATTCCTTGTTTTATATCATGACCATTTCTTTAGGATACTCAAACAAACAGGCTCTTGTGCCTGCAAGACACACACCCTCCTCAGCACTACTGCCTGCATCACAGCAGTTCTTGTTCAGGATTGAGACAACTGCAGGGTCACAAGATTTGTGGTAGAGCTGCTCTACTGACCTTTCTATGGGCAGGAGGCCATTCCTGCCATCTGGAGTGGTATTGAGTGATGGATCTGCAAGACACCCATTTATAAAGGTTAAGGCCAATGAAAGACAAGAAAAAACTTGTTTCTGCTGCTGTTTTCCCCTTCATTCTTCCTACTAAAGGACAAACATAAAAATACCAGAATGAGGTGATGCTGGGGGGCTTTGCCTGCCTCCCACCCAAGAAACACATTCCACCTGAGACTCATCATTAGTGACATTAGCAACAGTGACTTCAGATGCTGATTTCAGATGGAGAAGTAGGTTCACTGCAGATTTCAGACTCATCCTCTTCGTGCTGCTTCCTTCTACACTTGGATGTAATGTGACAAAAACACCATACTGTCACTGCAAACTCCTGCCAGCTGGAATCCTGCACTGCTACACGAGGAAGTTTGCAAACACTGATAAGGAGAGGCAGACAGACAGCAGCAATAGGTTCAACAGGCGTGGAAATTATCTCTTTTATTTTAGTGAATGAAGTGGTGGAGGAGGATCCCACAGCACAATGGTTTTTTTCTCTGATTTTTATTTTTAGTCCTGCTGTTCATATTTTAGCTAGCCAGCCACCAGTCCATCAGCAAAGTGTGAGCAAGCACATTTTGTACATCTAAGGTGGAGTTATTCTACGAGAGAGATTTGGTTTATCCAGCACATGCTTTAGGAGGACTTCTTAGACAGACTATGAATGGATCCCACTGTTCTAACAAAGGTTTAGACATTAAATTGCATGGTAAGAGATACTTGAAGAAACAGGAAACACCTCCCTGAAGGAGGTGCCACATCATGTGAAGATCAGTCCAAGGCCACTCACAGGAAGGATGAAGCTAACAGAGAGTGGATGTCTCACCACTTCCCTCAGAATAAGCAGATGTCTTAGAGAAGAGTACTCTGAAAAACGTTTCCTTCAGCAGACAGCAGGTGCAGGAGCCTGGGGCTTGCTCCTGCCCTGGCACTGCAGCTATTCCAAAAGAGTTGTCTGTGGGACTGTGTTAGGGAATTGGATCAGGAAATTGGCTCACAAACACTCACCTTCTTCTTTTCCATTTTTGCCAAGTCATTTATAACCTGGATGGCTTCTCAGAGCAGTTTAGCGCATGGCCTCACAAAATTACTTTCTTGGGGCATTGAAGTGGACACAAAATAGTGCAGGTGGAAGGACCAGCTGGCAGCAGCATTTCTCAAAGTGGTTTCTCTACTGAAACCGGCAGGTTTCAGTACCCTAGAGGACAGGTGACAATATAAAACTTCTCAAATTTAACACTATCTTGCCATGTATTTGGCTGTTGTATGAATGGGCAGAGGCACAATGTTACTTCCATTAACTACAGTGAGAACAAAACAGCTGGGTTTTTTTAAAAACTTATGTTTTCATTTTTGTTAAATGCTCAGAGTTGTGTTGATGGTTTCTCACAGGTAGGGTAGTGCTGTGAGCCAGGGGCTATATGCTGCCAGAAAAATGAGAGTAACCACAGTGAAGATGGATGGAAAAAGTGTTTTCCTTCGGTGCAACCTCAAGCAGTAGTACTCATCATCAAAAACAAAGTCATAAAATACACAGATTTGTAAGGTACACAGATTTGTAAAATACATACATTTATTTTTTTCTAGATTTAGGCCAGACTTTACTAAATACATGATCATAAGCTTCAGTGTACAATTCTGCAAAACAGTATTAAATCTTGAGGATTTAGCCAACAATTTTTTTCTGCTGTAACTCATTTTCTTTTTCTTTCCCCTCAGAGAAGATGGAGACAGAATTACCATGCTGAGCAGCTATAAAGAAACATGGTTAAATTCAGGAAAAACCCAAATTACTTCGTGTTAAAAATAAGGGGAGTATGAAAGATAACACTCTTGGTTTTACTGACTAGCAATCTGTCAAATGAAGTAAGAGAAAAAAATGTTGCTGTATTCTGATATTTTGGGACAGAGCAGCACTGCACTTCTTTGGATGCTTCCAATGAGCACCATTCTTGAAGACTGTCATGGATTCCTCCCTTCAGCTCATTAATGTCACTGCTGGTTGTGCCATCCTTGCTGGAGATTCCCACACAGATCCTCTTCTGAGAGGTAAAACCAGCCGTGCGGAGAAGGGGAAAAGTTGTGGCCAGACTGGAAGAGTTCTGCAGGTCAGGAAAACCATTTACTGCTGGTTTTGGGAGCCCCTGCATCCATAGATCAGAAAGCCCTCCAGCTTTTATTTTGCCACAGGGGAGAGACTTTGCATTTTCCAGTGTGTGCTCTAGCATCTCCTCAATCCCACACATCCAGCTGGCAAGAGGCGTTTTGCATTCCCAAGACATTCCAAAGTTAAATCACCATGCAAGGATTTCCACTCAGCCCAAACTACTCCATATGCTTAAAATTTACAAAGGACGACAGAGGGTGAAGAGAAGTTTGTTTTTAAATGAACCACAGAAGAGGTTTTGGTATCTCAGCTCTCTCTGCTGCTCTATGGATAATTGTTCCAGATGATAAGGGAACTGGAGCTCGGAGGTGTCACGGATGAATTAACATGAACAAATACGAGTCCTGAACAAAGGCTTGAAAAATTTCAGGTAGTTCAGCTCAGTAATATTTTTTTAGGTATGACAAGTCACCCCACTGCTGCCAAGCCACAAGATGATGAACTAGTCTGGCTTCTCCTGAGGCTCACATTATCTATCAGCACAGACCTCCCTGGCATGTTTCAAACATTATGCTCATCATATATTTTTTTTTTCTCCTCTGTACATATTATTATTCAGCTGAACTCTCTACTGCATATAGTAATTTCAGGAGAATGGACATTTTATGTCCCAAGACTAATGTCCAGCTCCTCACATTAACCTTGCCTCACCAACTCCAGCCTGTTTTCCATACAACACGAGCAGCTGAAGTGGAACTGCCACTTGCATCCATTCAGCCTAAAGAAGCTAAAAATACCTGCCCGGTATGTGTACAGTCAGCCATGAATAATGGTGTATTCTTAATCTAAAATGACTAAATATGCTTTTCAAGGGAAAGTGACTATCGTCTTTAGGACATAAATAGAAAAACTGAATAGTAAAAGACAACAGTTTACTTAAAGGAAAATTTTAGACAGCTATCAGTAACTTTGTATGTCCCCTGTTTTTCTCAAGTGTACCTTTGGACAATTTGCATATATATAAAAATTCATTATTTCAAAACTGTTTTTAATACATTTCCATATATTTTAAGACAAAATTAACTTTATCTTGAAGCTTTTCTTCTTTCCCCAGAAAATGGATCACTCTTCACTGTATTATCTGTCCCTGTTTGTTTATACAGAAAGAAAAATTCTCTCATCATTTCATTTGGAGCAGAAATAAGACATCAAATACTGGAAAAATTTTAAAAAACCCTCTAAGACTTGAGGGCAGAAAATAAGGCCATTCCTAATATAAAAATGTCTTAAGCAAGTAAACACTTGCTACTGAATCTCTGGGTACATTATACTCCCCACACAAACAGTGCAAATCCACCTCTAGGCAAGGTTTTCCAGTCTTTTAATAAGATTTGCAATTTCTTGACAGCTCTATTTTTTTTCCAAAGACAGTGCGTGAATCAGGGTAAAGTATTTTTGCTTCCTCTCAAATATTTGCATGTTCTTGTAGACACCAAATGGGATCCTCCTTCATCTTTTTTCCCTTTACTGTGTTGAGACAGATGAAAAGATTACATTTCTGTCAAAAACTGTTTGTTCACTACACATCACTACACACACTCCAGCATAACTGTTGTGTCAAATACCAGCATCTGCATGGTTCAAACTTACACAATTAACTATGAAAAAGGCAGCAAATTATCAGAATCATCAATCACTGTAAATATTTATCACCATGTTTTTGAAAAGTTTGAAATGCCAACTGGTCAACTGACCCCATACATTGCACAATAACTTTTAATGCATCTTAAAATGCTTTTTGCAGCTTTACAACTGTGTTATGCAATCAGCATGTGTGAACATCCCTCAGCATCTCTATATTTCCATGACTGTATTTTCTATATTTTCATGACAAAGTCTTATTTAACAAGCTGCCATTATTAAGTGGCTTGCAGGAAGAGTCAGAAACCCCTCAGACACACAGACCTGACCTTGGTAAGGATGGTTCAGTCAGTCCCATCTCTGTTCATTAGAGGCTCTGCCCAGCCATTCAGAGTCCACAGCACATCTGCAGCCCCAGCTGCACTTCTTTTAGGCAGGTTGAAATGACTCTAATTTTTCAAGCTGATTATTTTGCATTAGTAGCTGAAAGGATTCCATTAGGAGTTCCAAGAGAAAATTGAGGTCTTTGTTTAGAGTCGTGCACAAACAAACTCCTATTGAGGTGAAAGTGAGATCAGCAGGCTCAGTCTAGTCTACCTCAGAGCAATGTTAGGAGCTGAAAGCGACACAAGACACCCCTTGTTATTTATTGTTGTCTTTTGAGTAATAATCTATTTTCTTATCCCCTCCCAGTCCTGTCCCACTCATCTTCCCTCCCAATTTACCATGCAGGTGGAAAGTCCATGCCCTACAATGTTCTGAGAGGTTCAAAGCTCTCCCAGTGCACCTGAGCTGGGTTCATCTGACAAGCCCTTCTGGAAAGGTCTGGTAAAGCCTTTCCCCAAAATTCCACACTGCCAGGTGGGGGGAGCCACCTTGTTTGGACTTTTTGGATTACAAGTCTTTTTCAGGGCCTCAGCTTGTGCAGGGAATTCACCAGACTTTTGCAGCTACATGGGCTGACATCCACATAAGAAGCAAATACTCTTCACACAGCTTTGAACAAGCCTTCCCAGTGGGGTTGTGAATTTTTTTTTATGTCTTGGGTTGTATTTTTAAAATTCATTCACCCCTTATCTACCTTTCTTAAAAGAACAAATTTGGGGGAAAAAAAGCATGCTTCCACAAACTTCACTTGAAGTATGATTCTAGAGCAATAATTGTTGTTTCAAATATGCAATTTAGGACAATCTTTAGATATTACAAAGACCAAATTCATTCTTTCATCTTTGTATTTATTTTTTCTTTAAGGTTTAGGTTTTTTTCAGCCTTTGATCTGTAACAAAAATAAGGGCTACCCAGTAAGAACATTTCCTATTGTTACTCAGTAAAGACTTTTTTGATTGATTCATCCTTCTTCTGACTCATACTATTAACACAATAGCAGGGTTTGAAAAAGAGAGTCATCTTAAATAAGAGATGTACTTTATTTTTCTACACAATCCTTAAGCCATTTAACCATACTTTTCAACAAAATGAAGAAAAAAAGTCTTCAACTTTTTTTGCTAAGGCAGTAGATAATTAGCAAAGATCTACTGATACTGGCTTTGGTCTCAGCATATACTGGTCAAGGCAGTTCAAGACTATCCCTAAATATCAAAGAAATTCCTGTGCTGACCAAAGTTGTTTTCCCATCTTTTCTACAATTAAGAAGGACCTAAAAATGTAGACTTACTGTTTTCTTTCCAGAGGAGAATTACTGAAAACTAGTCTGAGAATCATCAGTCCTTTTTAATATCTGGACAACTATCTCCATTTATCTCCATTTAGAGAGAAAAAAAAAGTTAAAAATAAAATAAAATAATTGAACAGATTTCAAAAGGCCATTTTATCCCTTATTGTAGAAACTGTTTATGGTTGTACAGTTCAGGACAGACAATTTCATTCTCCAGATCCAAATAATTAATGGTGTTTTTCTCAGCTTTTAGGTTCATCTTCCAGGTAAGCAGCTATAAAAGTAAGTCAGGAATTAAATATAAAATACTCAAAACACTGGCATGATTTTCTCAAATTCTGTGAGTGTTAGGGCAGACAAAACAAACAAACAAAACCACTCCAAATGATCATGGTTACTGAGACATAAGCAAAGATAAACATTTTCTGGTTTGCAGACAGGGGTGTGAACTATTCCAGTAGCAACCAAATGCAAATGTCCAGTGCCCAGGTAAAACTGGCTGGCATTTTCTCATGCCCCTTCCTTGTACTTTCAAAACTCTTTCTTAGAGGTTCTTGGATACCCCAAAAACTGAGCACACAGACTGACACCCTGATTCCCAAGAGCTGATATTATGATGAGTGCAGTATCTGAATCCTAAATTCCTCTGCCTACCAAAGCTTTGCTGTTGGTCAGAACGAGATACCTCTGCAGCAATCACCTTGTCCTTCTGGATTCTCTGTGGTTTGAGGACTGTAACTCTCTCTGCTTGCCAGTTCTGCTCCCTTATTGCCACACTGTGCCTACGTAAAAGGTGGGGCAGGAAAGGCAAGCTAAAATTATATTTAAAATTAACAGCTAAGAGATGTCTCTAAGGAAAAAAAAATGATAAAAATATTACAAAAGCGAAGTTGAATGTCATGGTAACAATACACATCATGAAAACTATGACAAATCTTAGTCAACATTAGAAACATTTCAAAACCTTTTTTGGTGTTTTGAAATAATTTATCTGGCTCAGAGTGGGAACTCCCCATGTTAACGTACACCCCATTGCTCTTCCTCTCTTAAATGCTGGTCAGTCCTGAACCACTCCCTGATACAAAAAGCCCAGAATACACAGCTGTGGAATAACTTGAGATCATATTTAAAATAATTCATAACTACCTTCAGAAATTTTTAGACATAGTAAGACCATGCAAGTAAAAATTATTACAACTCTTGACAAGGCAGAATTCAAAGCAGTGCTGAGGGCAGTTCACTCTCTGGCAAATCCAGGTGCATGTTTCCTCTATAACCTATTAGTTTATCTAGATTGTCTAATTACTTACATGTATTCTGACCTGAGATTATGTAAAGTTCTAACATTTCTCATTTAGCTCTATTACTTCCATTATTATAACTTCTCTAATATATGTTCTAACTCTGTTTTGCTGTGTTTGCCATATAGAAAGCATGTACAACACACTGTCCTGTACAAGTCCTCCCACACACCTACATTTTAAATATTTTAGCTTTTACTCCAGTGAAAGCCAGACAAAATGCAACCAACTGATTAAAAAAAAGATCTTAAAGAACTCTCTTCTGTGCAGATTGCTGGCTATTGACAGTCATGTCATAGATTTCCACCAAAGATCAGATCATGCAAACACAAATGATGTTTTTTGGATAAGTCTGCAAAGAGTAGGTGAAACCATGACAGGTTTTCTATTTGGATGCTGCTGTCCAAATGCGGATTCCTGAACTGTTGTGTCAGGATTTCAGCCCATCAGACTCACAAGCACACAGACACATGTATCTCATACACCCTGCCTTGCAAACTCAACAGTGATGAGCTCCAAAGGAAGCCTCACTTAACTAGTTCAGAAAACTAAAGTAAAAAAAAAAGAGAATGGGAAATAAAAGTATGCCAGACTTGTACCCATCCTCAAGAATAGATACAGGTTATTATTTATACAGCTGTATAAAAACAATGTAAGAGAAAAACTCAGGTTTGTAATTCTATTCATAAAGAAAAGCGAAGTTTGACTTTGAGGCACCTTGCCCCATCTTTGCAATTCTAGCAAAACAAGGGTTTAGGTAACTTTCCAGCAAGCACAACTTCACTAAGGGCTGCCTGCATAGGATTTGCAAGTGCAGTAGTGGCAGGAGTTTGGCTGCTCCCCAAGTAAATTTCTTTTCCTCCCACTCCAGAAACTTCTTGTTACACTACACATGAGGAATATTACACAGTGCGAGCACAACAGCCTCCTGAACAAAACCCAGCTGCGCCATGAACAAGGGTTTCTTTAGCTCCAGTAATATTTTATACCATCACAGCCAAGGAACTAAAGACACCTTCCAGGAACCCATCTGCCAAGATACACAGCTCATGTGTCACAGAAAGGTTAAGCCACAGAATAGTGAAGAGAGCCTTTGACAAAGAATTAGAATGGAGAGAGAGAACAGTTTAAGAGACTGGAGATTTCATTCTGTGAAATCTGGACTAAGTACTACTGTGTGCTCTTCTGCTACACAGAAATTGAAAGGGAAAGTAGAGTTTGTTTTGTTAGGAAAGAAGGACAGCTAGTTTGCAGTTCATGACAACCTTTTTGGCCTCTAACTCCACATACTTGTATTTTTCCACAATGCTCGGGTTACACAGGTACATCATCCTTCACCATACACAGATTTTCAAGAGACTTGGTTACATTATAACTGGATGGTAATAGGGGGGTGTGACACTGGCTTGTGGTAGACCTGATCTCATTTATCAGAGAACATCATCTCTCCTGTCTAGTCAACTGAGTTACACCATCGTTTGGGAAGCACACACCAAGATAACCACTGTCACAACACCTTGTTCTGGTAATGAGGCTCTTGGAGAGCTCCATACAGACACCTCAAGGCACAAAGACCTCCTGATGGGCAGGCCCAAAATGAGCCCTGGAGGATACAGACCCTCCACAGGAGCCAACAGCGCGATGTGCAAAGGTTCACCCCATGTTTTCCCACCAGCAGCCAGATCCAAGCAAACAACTCCGCAGGCAGCACATGACAGCCGTGAAGGCCAAGATCCAATTACAGCCCGGAGCCCCGGGCCGTGTCAGGCAGCTCCTCTGGCCCTGCCCTGCACACGCACTGAGTGGCCCGTACACCCCCCTGCAGCTCCCCGGGGTGCGGGCTCACCCTGCCCGAGGGCAGGCGCGGTTTAGCAGGGCGCCAGCACAAGGACACCGCTGCCCGAGAGCCCGGCACGGGACACGGCGATGACCCTGCCTTAAGGGGCAGGAGCCGCGGCTGCATATCCGCGCCTGCAGCCGGCAGCGGAGCCGAGCGAACCCGGCAGCAGCACCCGCGCTGCCCCTCCCGTGCCCAGCCCCGGAGGAGCTGCGTTAACGGGAGCGGCGCGGAGCCGGCGGGAGGCGCAGCCGCAGCGGGGAGCGCGGAGCCCCGGGACGGGCACTGCCGCCGGCACCGAGGCGGGCGGGGAGGGCGCCCGAGCGGGCATCTCCGCACCGTGCCCCGACCTTACCGCGGCTTGGCAGGAGCCGCCCGTGCGCCCGAGCTCGCCGGGCAGCGCTGCCGTCACACCGCCCGCCCGGCTCCCCGCGCCGCCCCGCAGGGAACAGCGGCGGAGCGAGAGGAGGAGCAGCAGCAGCAGCAGGTCCGCGCTGCTTACCTGCAGGGGGAAGGTGGCCGCCTTGTTGCCCACATAGCCGCGGACGACGTGGCTCTGGATGGAGAGCACCCGGCACTCCGGCTCCATGGCTGCGCCGTGCGCGCCTGCCCGCGCCGGGCCGAGGTGGCGGCGCCGGGAGCAGGAGCGG
Organism: Turdus rufiventris; assembly: GCA_013186435.1. NCBI lineage: Eukaryota > Metazoa > Chordata > Aves > Passeriformes > Turdidae > Turdus > Turdus rufiventris. Next base: position 1,174,514 of record PYHW01010003.1, on the reverse strand, counting down.
GGGGCGGAGCGCGGGCGGCGTGACGCGCTCGCCCTGCCCGCCTGTCACACACCCTCCGTGGCGGCCACGGCAGGGGAGGCGGGCACCGGCCGGCCCCGAATGGCCGCCTGCTGCCGCGCCCGCGGTGCGGGACGGGGGGGACGCGGCTCCCACCCTGGGGCCCTCACACCCACCGGCGTCGCGCGGCCCCGCCAACGGCACCGAGCGCCGGGCCCGGCCCGCTCCCAGCCCGGCTCGGACACGGCGGGAGCGGCCAGCGCCTCGCCCCGGCACTGCGGGATGCTGGAAGGGAGCACGGCGGGTCACCAGGCTGCCTGCTCAAACAGAGCCGGCACACAGCACACGGCACACGGCACACGGCACACGGCACACGGTTGTGTCCATACGGCTCTGGAATATGTCCAGTGCAGGACACTCCACACCCTCTCTGGGCTGTCTGTCCCAATGCTCGGTCACTGCGCACAGAAGTTCTTCCTCATGCTCAGGTGGAATTTTAACGATCAGTTTCTGCCCCTCGCCTCCTGTCCCCTTGCTGGGCGCCACCAAGCAGAGTCTGGTCCATGCTCAGACAGGCTCCTTTTAGATATTTATACCCATTTCATAAGGTCCCTCTCAGCCGTCTCTTCTCGAACCTGAGCAGCCCCAGCCTTTCGTCATGAAAGAGATGCTCCAGTCCCCCACTCATTGCCTGTGCTGGACCTGCTCCAGGAGCTCTATGTCTCTCCTGTCCCGAGGAACCTAGAAATAAACACATTAAAGGAGCATTTTTGACCTGAAAAGAGATTGTCCAGTCTCATCTCTCCATGCCTACAGTGAGAGGACTAGAGGAAATGGCCTTAAGCTGAGGCAGAGATGATTCAGATTCATTTGCAGTTTTAGGATGCTCAGACATTGGAATGGGTTGCCCAGGGAAGTGATGGAATTACCATTCCTGCAGGTGTTTAAGAGATGTCTGGATGTGACATGACACTGGGTGATGGGGTTTAGTGGTTCAGGGGTTACACTGGTACAGTGGGCTGGACAAACCATGCTCTCCTGTGCTATGCCATGAACCACCCACAGCTGCCCACAGCCCGCTGGAAAGCCAGGTCTAGCACCAACATCCCACCTGTGCAACAGTTTCCCTTCATCAAGTGTTCAGAAAGCCCTGTGGAGTCACAGATGGCACAGCAATGCCTGGAGGTGGCACGCTGGCCCAAGCTGTGGGTGCCCTGACAGAGCACCACCCTCGCAGCTGGGCTCTGAAGTGAGTGCAATTGTGTCTTATTGACCCAAAAGAGAAAAAAAACCCTTGGGAGAGCTGCCAAAGAGTAAAAGAAGATGTATGCGTTTGCTGGCAAGTGCTACAATACATCAAGACTCTGCTGAGATGGGACTTGGTAATGTGTTTGGGAATTTCATCATCCTCTGGCCATTTGTCATTATTGACCATCACGGGTTCAGTCGCAGCTCACAACAAGAAATGGCACCTCATGCCTCTTGTTCTTCATGGATAGCTTTGAATCGACTCTTGAAATAGCGTGCTTATTTCTTAAAAAGGTGAAGGAGTATTTTCCTCATCATAAGTAATCTGTTGGAAAATGGGGGAACATACTGTTCTCTCTTCAGTTGTCACTTGTGTTAAAAAACTTAGGGCTTATTCTAGGCTGGCCTAACTACCAAGTGTTGTTTCAGCCCTTCAATACAAATTCTTTTGAATTGCAGAAATCAGTGCATCTCCATGGAGGACCGGAGCAATGAATTATCTGCATCATGTGTGCTCCCTCTCCTCTAGCTTAGAAGACAATTGTTAGAATACAGATTTTGTTTTTTCCCTTTTCCCTGGTCTTCATCCTTCGTTCAGCATTAGTGCTTATTGCACCACTTTGACCTTGTAAGCAAAGACACACACATACCAGTTCCATGCAGGATTGCTGCTCTCTTCCTAATATTCTGAAATGTCCAACAAAATCCAGTTCCTAGAAAATTATATGCTTTCCCCAGAGGAATAGCTGAAGCTTCCTTGGATTTTTTTTAATGGATTAAAGAGTAGAATCTGCATACACAGGATGTGTGTGACTCAACATCATCCAGCCCTAACATTTTTCAAAGTATGGGGGAATCTATATGACCATACACTAAAAAAGTTGTCGCAAGCAAAAAAAACCAAAAAAACAAAAAGCAAAACAAACAAACAAAAAAACCCCAACAAAACAAACAAACAAACAAACAAAAAACAAAAAACAAACAAAAAAAGACCCAACCAAAAAAAAACCACACACAAAAAAAACCCAGTTATCCTTCCCTTCCAGAAAGCAGCTCATCTAAAGGTGACTACACAACTTCTGAGCAGTGTTTTTTTAGACTTTGCTGTATTTATTCTTTAAGAAGTAAGGCCTCTCCCTCATAAAAAGGACTCTGTGTCTCAGAAAAAAAGTTAAAAATCTTCAATTTCATAGTGATCATGCTTCCTACTGTGCTATCCTTCTCAAAAAAATAACTCCCAGGTACTCCTCTAAATTTGGGGATTACTAAGACTGTTCAAAGAGCAAATAACAGTTCAGTGGATGACAGAAAGATTCATTAAGAAAAAAAGCAAAAGGCAGGGCAGGTTAGATCAAAATGTCAGCAATAGAGCAGCTGTTCTCAGCTTCCTACTACAGCTGCCGCTGAATAACTGCTTGGATGACACCTCCTCAAGCTCCTGGCCTCAGTGGACTGTGCATGGAGTTCTGTGGTTCATTTTCTTTAAGGTAACCTGACCTGTCAAACCAGATCCCTTTGGTCAAAGCAGAACATTTGTTGGAAATAATAAAATCTGAGAAGTTTATCAGAATTTGATCAAGAAAGGGTAGAGTAAAAAAGACCACAGCTTATCAACAACTGGCAATCTTTCTTCCACAAATGTTCCTGCCGTGTTCTCGTTCTACAACTCACCTGAATGTTTCTCACATCTCCCTCACTCTCTGCTCAGCTTGGCAGTGCACCACAAACACACCCTGTGACAGACCTGAGGCAAGAATACACACGAGAGTTGTCCAGCCAGCAGTTCTGGAAGATAGACATCTTTCCCTTCCTTCCTTGCTCCTGGGCAGAGAGGAGCATCCTTTCTTGGCCAGTTGTTGCACAGGCTGCTGCCTTCCTATATCTGTGTTGCTACCCTGTTGGAACCCTGGTCACTGAGAATTTGAGACTTTCTGTGCTAACAGGCACTGACCCCCAGAACAACACTGCCTTTGACCTGAGGCTGTGGAGAAGCTTCCAAAATTGAATAATAGAACTGGGATCATGGGTGTATAGTTTGAATAAAAGTGTGCAATATCATCTGGTGGAAAACTTAAAGTTCAAGGTTTTAGAATATAGTAATATACAGAAAGCAAAATGGAGGTTTTAGGGCAGAGGTTTGTCCTTCTTCTTCAACTTCTTCTTCATGGGTTTGGGTGATATTTTGTGATTGGGTAGAAAAGTCCGCATTGCGGGCCATGGATGGTTGTTATTGGGTTAAAAGTAAAAATAATTGAGGTGGCATTTCTTAGTTGGACAATTTACTCTTAAAAGGCCTTGTAGAGAGAAAGATAGACCTCCATTTTAGTTTGTTAGCTTGAAATGCTGTAGAACTCATGGTTTGTGAGACTGTAGTATAGATAAGAACTAATAAACATCTGAGTCCGAACAAGAAATACCGTCTCACTCATTTAATCCCAACTGGCAAAAAGAAGATAAGACACAACCCTACCCTTTGGAATTCCAGCTCACTATGCATGAAGAAATTGTGAGATTACAGCGAATAACAAGCTTAACGTGGGTCAACAATGTCACAATATTGCAATAAAGGTAATCACCTTTTGGACTGCATAAACAAAAGCAGAGTCTGCCAGATATAGGAAACCATCCTGGACTCCTCAGTATGGTTGGGTCTCTGGGGAAGTACTGCCAAGATTTTGGAGTGGTGTTTTATTCAAAATGGGACAATGGCACAATGAAGGAGGCTGTAAGAAGGGTCCAAGGCTCAGGACACACAGCCTAGGAGGAAATGGTTTATTTAGCTTAATGAAAGCTCAACTGTAATGGCAACCTGCAAATACATACGGCACAGAGCTGTGAGGGAGCAGAAGGGAATAAACCAATTTCCATAATGGAGGGCTTGCTGCCATTATGAAAGAGATTATGAAACACACAGGAAGAAGTTGCTTTAAGAGATTGAAGAAGTTTCATTTTCTGATTGTTTTTCATTACTATTGGAAGAAATATTTTGTAAATATTTATAGCTGTGTGTGAGTTTGTTTTGGAACAGGGAACAGACTTTGCCTACCAAGGTCTCCTGAAGCCAAATTTTTGATATAAACACAATGGGAAAGATAGAGGGCTGCCAAGAATATGCTAAACTGAGCTTGTTAGAAGATGCATAGAGAGAGGGCCTTAAATCACTTTTTGTGCATTGTATATGGATTCTGTAAATCATCAGAGATGTGACAGAAAATCAAAAGGTGATAGTTATGTGAAAACAGTATCAATACCCACTCTTTTCCTCAATAAGTCTTGAAGGTGGCAGAATGGGACCATCAGAGAGCAGTAATTAGAATCATAGAATCTTTTAGGTTGGAAGAGACCATTAAGATCACTGAGTCCAACTGTCAAGTCCATCACTAAATCATGTCCCTAAGCACCACATGACATCTCTTAAATACCTCCAGGAATGGTGACTCAGCCACAAGCAGCCAGTTTCAGTGCTTAACAACCCTTCCAGTGAAGAAATTTTTCCTAATATCCAATCTAAGCCTCCCCTGTTGCAGCTTGAGGCCTTTTCCTATTGTCCTGTTGCTTGTTACTTGGGAGAAGAGACCAACCCCTCCTGCAATTTCCTTTTAGGTACTTCTAGAGAATGATAGAGTCACCCCTGAGCCTCCTTTTCTTCAGTCTAGCCATGCTCAGCTTCCCCAGCTGCTTCTCACAGGACTCATGTTCCAGACCCTTTCCCAGCTCCAGTGAAGTGTACCAGTTCAAGCCACAAGCAGCCAGGTTTTTCCAGAAGAATTCCATGGGAAAAAGGTGTCAAAGGCTTTGCTCATGTCTAGACAATTGTGCATTTCTCTGTCAGAAAGCCATCCAGATTTAACATACTGATTTTTGCTTTTCACTTGAATGTTTGCTAAGACAGATTGTTAAGTACCAATTTATGATGGTGATAATTGCCATAAAGTATTAGCAACATTTGATGTAGGAGGGCACTGTTATCCTTGTTTCATGCCAAATTTTCACTTGGCCTCATTGAAGTGATTAATTTTGTCAGGAATTGTCAATATTAAGGGATGACATGATCAGAAGATCAAGTGGGCTGTGTATTCACTTACACTTTGACTCAAACATGTTCTCTGTCACTGACTTGCCAAAGCTCCATGCAGTCTGAGCATTCTTGCCTCCAAATGTCAAGCCCAGTTTTGCAGTCCTCACATCCATTGTTTTACTGAGGTAAATGGAACTGTTTCTGGGACAGCATCCAAGGGGCTGGGTGTCAAGCTGAGAGACAGGCCAGTGATAACAAAGTTCTGATTAAAATGCTGCATTGTTGTCACAAGTTGCCACAGCTGAACTGTATAGCATGGCATTCCTGATCCTCATCTCCTTCAGAAACTAAAAATACACCTTTTTATGAAAACATGCAAGACCACTTTGCTGGGCAATTCTAAGCTAAAGCACTCTTTACATTGGTATAACTCCCCATAAATGTACACAAATATTTTGGCTGGTGCTGATGTCTGCACATATTGGTTCCAGTGTCCATTTAATAAAATAGTCGAAGTTAATGAAAACCAGGAAGCCTCCTTTGCTTGGCTAAGGGAGTTGAAGTGCTTTTTATTAACTTGCAGTTTTGTCCTGAATGCTTGCACCTTCAGGATCCAGTTCTATTCCACTTTGTATCTGCTACCTAATACTGGGGAAAAGTAACTCATTGTCAGGAGTTTAATTCCACCTATCTCTTTGTTTCCTTGACTTATAATAATTATAATCCATATAATAATTTAAATGGTAGCTGAGTAAATGTATTTCCAGCAGCAGAGAACCCTGCTCTGGAAAGCAAAGAAGCAGAGGATCCAAACAGTTATGGGGTGGCACGGTAAAACATGTGGTCAGGACACCAACTCTAGAGAAATGTATGCAAATGTTTTTGTCTTGCTTCATTTTTAAGGCACTTTTGGGGAAAATGTGAAGAAATTGGTGATACTTTGTTATCTTTAATTCTTTGATTTCACAGACACTTCCGTACCTGGTTTTTGATCTTTAACCTTGAAAATTGTTTGACTTAGATTTTGGGTCAGAAATCATGCACACACTGCATATTTGTTTTATGAAACGTGATAACAGCTGGGAAAGAACAAGGCCTTTCCTGGCAATGGGAATAAACCTCTCAGTCGTGAAGTGCATCTCTCAGCAGTTTGTCCCGTGTGTGTCTTGCATCACATGCTGTCGTCTTGCAGTCATGAGTCACTTGCTTCAGCTCCCACTGCTCGGGGATATCGGCTTGGCAAAGCTGCACAGCTTATTCCCTGGGGAAATGTGCACACAAAGCAGTGGGAAGCCAGGCCACTGCGGTGCTGGAAACAGAACAGATTTGCATTTGAGTTCAAGCTGCAGGCTGTGCATGCTAAGTTGACTAATACCACATCTATTTCTAGTACTGTTACCTGGGTAATGGTAATTTCATTTTGTTCTCTTCCTTCAGTAGTTACAAAGAGATTTTCTGCTTTAAATTAACCTTTAAAAATCTGAATGAAATACAGTGAGTTCACACATGAGCTACATAATTTTTACAGCTATTGTCATTTCACAAATTAGCAAAATACCAGTAACAGAGGACAGATTTCAGGAGAGATGCTGGTTCTGTCCCAGGCTGGAAATTCCTTCTAATTTGCTCTTGTTTTTGTCTGTGTTATTAGGGGACAACTTTCCCCACTCCTGTCACTTTGACCATTGCAATTAGTAGCGAAGTCAAACCTATGGGGTTCTGAAAGTTCCCTGGGTTTTTTTTGCCTTAGTACAAAAGTAAAATAGTAGAATTAAATCAGCAGGCATTAATGGTACCAGGATTTAATACCAAACTTTGAAACTTGCAATCTCAATGATTTTTCTCCAGGACAACTAACAACTTCTACAATTGAATAAGTTAAACTGATAAAAAAGATATGAAAATTGCACAAGATAAATGGAGAAAACGAAGAGTTGTCATCTGGTTCTGGCAGATATTTGAGCTGTCTAACATTATCAGCAGCAGTGGCAGGTTCCTTGGGCAGATAACATCATTGTCCAGAGCCAGTTAGAGATTATCAGCAAAAATGTGTGTGCAAGCCCTGAACATGCCAGTGGCCAACTGCAAATTCCTGTGCCTGGCATTACAATGCAATGCAATACTTCCTACTCTTGGCAAGCACCTCTGTACAACTCAGGCCCTCAGTGGACAATTTTGCGGCTTGTGAACAACAAACTTCTTGCCCTCTTTCCAGAACAGGTTCCTGAGTAGATTTCTAAGGGAGAAAGGGTTGTCACACTCTGCTTTTTGAAGGTCTACCGGAAGACAGTGCAGGCCTTGTGAATAAATCCTCCTTTTCAAAGGGGTTAATTAAAGAGTTGAGGGCTTTATTTTCAGAAATAAAATTATTCCATGGCAATATTCTGCCAGGGCGAGTACACATTATTGAATGGGTGTTTACAGTTTTAGCCTTCAGTCTATAGTAGATGTGTCCCAGATGTTTACCGCAGTGGCAAAGCCTATGAAAACATGGGGCAGCACTGGAAGGAGATCTGCTTCCTAAACTGAGACTGGACTTCAGTTCCCTGAAGGACCTAACACTTTGCACTTTCAAGTTTTCTCACAGATTTGTCTCAGTGAGGTAGGATTTAGTCAGGGACGCTCTCCCCATCTCCACTCCTTACTAAAGAGCAAAATTTTCTCCCAGAGAATTGTATCCTCCAGTATTGTATCCTCCTCTGACCAAGATCACTGAGAAGGGTCCAGGCTGGAACCTGACCAAACCTTGATTGATTGAAATCATTCAACAGCAGAAGGAAATTTAAAGGACTGACACACTCAAAATCTTACTGCACTTACAGAAGTCTGGCTTTTTTTGTCATTAAGAAGATCTTGAACAATCGTTTCAACACTTTTCAGTTCAGTTTATGCTTTATTTCAGTGACTAAATATTCATGTTTTTGTTCTGCTCTTACCACAGGAGAGCTGTGGGTTTGGATGGTGAGCTATAAGGAATTGGCTGGAAGGACACAGGAATTATGTGCACTGGCTACATGTCCAGCTGCAGGACAGGGATGAGGGCTGTCCCTCAGGGCTCTGCCTTGGCCCCAGGGCTCTTGCATGGCTTCCCCAGTGACACAGACACTGGATCCAGCTCACTCTCAGAACATTTCTAGGGGATGGGAAGCTGAGCAGGGCAAGTGACACCATGGGAGGATGGGACCATGCAGAGGGACCTGAGCAAGCTTGGGAAGTGAAAGCACAAGAATGTCAAGTGGTTCAACTTCAAGGTGCTGCACCTGCATCGGGGCAGTCCTTGAGTCACAGAATCATCAGAATTGGAAGAGA
>PYHW01010003.1:1140443-1162753 GCA_013186435.1 Turdus rufiventris | reverse complement strand
GTCCAGCTGCAGGACAGGGATGAGGGCTGTCCCTCAGGGCTCTGCCTTGGCCCCAGGGCTCTTGCATGGCTTCCCCAGTGACACAGACTTGGCTACAGACGGCAGCTGTTTCAGTGTCAGAATTTCAGAGCTCTGCTGTTTTCCCTGTCCCCCATGACAGACCAATCACAGGCGAGCACAGCTGGAAAAGCAGCATCTTTTAATAATGTGTCCATACTGAGGAGACCCTGTGTCACTCCCTTGGGATGCTACACAGGTTCTGGGGCAGCCTTTTACACAACTTTTCTCTGAAAGAACTCTGAGGATTCATGGTTTAACTTTACTAGTGACACTGGTAATGATAGACCAGTATTCTTCGAATAATTACATTTGCATTCCTGAAAATTATATGCCTGTTAAAACACATGAATTGATCCTGAGCAGGTGCAGGGCCTGCCACTGCCTGAGGTGGGGTTGCAGCACCCTGTGCAGGGCTTCTCTGTACACAAATTCTTTTGGATGTGCTGCTGGTAACAAGCAGGCCAACAGCTTTTCAAGTGTCCATCTCTCACCTATCCTGGTAGTCTGCAATGCAGATCTTGCCACATTATCACTTCAGTTAGCAACTTTCATCACCAAGCAGGGACAGGGTGTGATCTACTCATTTCTCCTGAGCAATCTTTTAGGTGCTGCTATCTCTGACCCAGTTCTAAAGGTATGAAGTTCATGTGTATGAACATCTATGTCCTGTGCCAAGCATACTCCAAAGATGTCCGAGTCTTTATTAGTTTGGGTTCTTTATATTATCAAATAAAAGGTAAAAGACAGAGAGCAAGTGCATGCCAGCAAGAACAACTTCCTTTGTGCTTTCAAGTGGGCCCCCAAATATTACCCTCTCCAGACCTCCCAAATTCATAGATTTACCCAAAATACAATGTCCACAAAAAATATGGTTTATTGGATTAGATTAAATGATGCAATGCTTAGATATTGTATTAACAATGCTCTTGCAGAGGAACATAAAATGATACTTTTTTTTCCTTCCCCTAATGAAATCTCATTGCAGGTAATTCATGACAAAGGGCACTGGATACTTTCCAAGTCACACAGCTTTGACGTCTTGCATATCCAGTAATTGAAATACAATTTCAACTTTTTGCCTTGCTGAGTTAATTTTGTGCTTCTTAGTTCTCCTGAAGCTATGAAGAATTATAAACTATTAGAGCTTCACAAAGTTGATCAGATTTGTAACAAAAATACAGAGACAATTATTAAAAACCACCGTTCTTTAAAAGTTAGGCCACATTATTTTTGACTCAGGGCATGGCTGGCAGCTAGGGAGCTGGAATAACACTGAAAAAAACCCATGAAGTGACATCAAACAGGTCAGATGAGTTTTCCTTTCTCTTTTCTTATCAATACATCTCTCCTCAGAGTAGCACTGTGCAGTGGATATTGTGAGTTACATTTCTTTTTTTTCTTTTTTTTCTTTTTTTTTGTGTGTCTTCAACGTTTTTGGCATCAGCACTATCCAATAATTTGGGTAGTGTATTCAAATGTAACCCAGCAATGCAGAACAAACTGCATTGACAGTGGTCAGGTTTTGTTTGGAAAGTTGTCCTGAATGAAATTCCAGACACCACTGAAGACAATACCCACCTCACAGATATATTTATAAATATGTGGCACAGATGGATTATGAATGCATCGCAACAAGCAATCACATCACTAAAATTTTAGATAAAAACCTGACTGCCATTTCTGCCCTCTCCATTTAACACCATGGGCAACAAAATAGTTGGACAAGCAACAGGTTCAGTGGATCTACAATCAACAGAAAAAGACCCAGACAATCAATACATTTCCATAATAAGTTATATGTATTAAAACCAAACCAAACCCCAATATGTCTGGATCCTGGATTTTTCTGTGCACACCAGATCCACCAAGTGATTGTTTGCATCTCTATCCTTGGAGGAACGTGGCATCTCCAACCTGAGGCATTCACAACCATGCACATACAAACGGTTTAATGCATATTCCACATGAGACTTTTCACCCACAGGACAAAGTACAACATACTGAACAGGCTGTTACACCCTACTTACCATCATCTTTTCAACAAAATTCATTATGCTAATATACAATGAGCTTTTAAAAACATAAATGAACAATACTTGCATAAACAAAGATCATTAATTTATCAAGGTATTCTCCAGAGTTCTTTATTGATCACAGAAATAGATACAGCCTAGACCAATACCATAACCAAATGAAATTCAGTCCTTCACCGTAAATGAGAAAAGAGCAAAATTAATTTCTGACAGTACCACAAACCATGAACTGTCACAAACTTCGTGAGAGAACTGGGACGGATTAGAATTGAGCAGCTGAGCCCAACCAGCCATCTGGAAGTGCCCCAGTATTTTGAAGCATTTGTAGATAAGTTACAAAAGAAGAGTTTCAATACCGTTGCTTATGAGGAGCAATCTGGCAGAGGCCAGACAACATCAAGGACTGGTAAAAAACACCAGTGAAGTATGCAAATATGTCACAAAATGTAATTCTGCTGGCTGAAGTAGCTAAATATACATTTATCAGTGTATTTAACTGATAATCCGGTTATCCTAAGACAAGTAAATGAAGAGAGGTTCACCCTCTCTCTTACAGGGTCACAGGAATAACTGGTGTGAAGCTTCATGAACAGCTTTGCTCTGGCACCAGGTGGTGCTTTCAAGCTGAGCTCTAATGTAGAGATCTGCTGCAAAGCCTTTGCCTCATTCACATAAAAAAATTTCCCAAAGATTTCAATTCCTCCAATTGCAATAAAAACAGTTTTAATTTACTCCCCCCCCTCCTCAATGTTCCCATTCAAATTACATAAATGATTTCTTGCAGCAATGCACCTCAATCTTTACCAAAGAAGCAAACTAAAAACAAAACACGCAAAGTAGTAATAAAATATCCAAAAAAACCCTGAATTCCAAGAAATGCCAAGTGGACATCTGATTCTACATCAAAACCAAAACCAAGCTGCATGGGCTGTAAAGTTTCACCTTGTATTGAGAGGCACCAAAGCTTTCAGAGAGATGTGTCCTACCCAAAGATGCACTAGAGCCATCTAGCTCATTTCAGTCCAGGCACTGAATGAGGGCTGAGCTCTGGCACAATGTGGTGACAGCAGCTGCTAAAGCAGAAAACCAGGAGTCTTGTCAGCCCTTCAGGAAAGGCAGCAGAGGGGGCTGGGGGAAGACCTGGAAATAGCAAAGATTTCTCCTGCACAAGACCATGGATATCAGTTCAGTGAAGGAGCCAGCCCACAGCGTGACAGGCTCAAGCCAGCTTTGGAATTTGCATTACTGAAAATAATGTGGTGACTTGTTCCCAGCTCAGCAGGCTATGAAGGTTTATTTGCACCAGTGACCACTTGAGCAACAGCTAAGGGTTTCTTACCCCAGGGAAAGCTCATTTGCTAGCTGCAAAGCTACCCAAGTCCAGCTGTTATCAAACAGACATGAGGTAATCATTATTTCCAGAAGAATTAACGGGATGCCAGGGGTGACACGTGAAAAATGACAGAGCAGAATTTTAAAATACATGACCAAGTAGGCTTAAAATTTGCATTGCCTTTTTCCAACTTAAACTCTGTCTAATTAAAGACAGTTTAACAGCATGAAGAGCAAGTTGTCGTATACTGGCTCAAAAAAAAAAAAAAATCACTGGAACAATCAAACCCTGAACATTCCTCAATTAAATGGACAAGTCTCTCGGGAATGACATGGGCAGAGACCATATTTTTGCAGACCAAACCTGAGCAGAGATTGGATTTTGTTTCTTTTCTGTAAAAAGACAAAACGAGTATTTCAAGGTAGAGCTGAAGTGGTTTCAAAATAGCAATGACCCAGGTCATAATCAGAATTTTGTATATACAATTTGTATTAACTTAAAAAAATAAAGAAGTTCAAAATACCTTCAGAGAACATTATAGGTTAGCAAAATGTCCTGTACAAATGTAGGCCACGTTTGTTGGTTTAAAAGAAGTCCACAGCAGTTGGTCTCTTCTTAGCTGACATATTAAATGGTCTCTTCATTTGGGGCTCTTTTGCTGGGGTCACTGAGGGTGACTTCAGCACCCCATGACGAGGTTTCTGTTCAGGATTGAAAGCCACACGGGAGGGTCCTTCTGGGCTCACTAAGATACTTTTGTCAGTCTTTTTAAATTCTGTTGGAAAACAAGTCAACCAGTTAAAAAGAAATGCAATCCCTGCAATAACTGGGCTTGTCAATCAACTGTGTAATTTCCCAGCCCTAGAAGCCTGAGATAGATCCTCAAGCCCAGCAAGGATCAGAAGTCTAAGACTTGGCAGAAAAAAGAGATGGTGAAGCACATTTCTCAGCAGAGCCCCTTGGGGAGCAGGGTCTGGTGCAATCCAAAGTGAACCCTCCCCATGGTTCCACAGACCATCAGAGACTCTGGGCCTTTTCCTCACACAAAAGTGTTCCAGCTATCCTGAAAAACACCACACTGGACAGATGGCTAAGCAGTGTCTCTACTCTGTCTGCTGAACAGCTCTGGAGACTCCTGGCCATCCCTTCAGCCAGCAGGGAAGCATTTATTTTTCATTTTGTTCAATTGTGTTATATTAACATGAAGACATTTACCTAAATGCACTGTTCCCAATTTGAATTTGACCTATTACACACCTCAGAGAGTTAAAAAGTAGCTAAATGAATACATGGAATATAATTCTGTGCTATTGAGCAAGACATTTATTTAACAGGGAAAACACCACCTGCTTACAGAAGGGAAGTGACCTTTATCTACTCCTGGCCATTAATAAACCACAAGCAGCCAAGATAAAAAGCAAACTTTGCTACTACAAAGTCTGATTTTATCAGCATGACAGCACCTTTGCCTTGGGAAACAGAAGTGAGCAATGAAGTGCACGTGTTTCTAGAGGAGCCCTGCAAACAGGCAGCTCAGGAAGGTGAGTTCACCCTGCTGCAGTTTTCCATCCATGAGGCTCCTTCTGCAGGTCACTAATGCAGCACCCTGGAATTGCTCAAGTCGAGCTTCAGGGCTGAATGTCCTAAATGTTACCATCTCCTCTGGAAAGGAACGTGAGGAGGGTTTGTAAACTAAATACAAATATTGGGTCAAAAAAGGAAAAGAAACAGCCTGTTTTAGAGGCGTTCCACAGGTGTGTGAGTGTGTTCAGCTTCCCCATTCCTCAGCTAAGCAGAGACACTGGACACACACACATATCATACTCACCTGCAGTCATGTTTTTATTCAAGCCAAACGTGACTCTTTTGGAGGGGGGCGTCTGCAGTTTGTTCAGCTACAAAGCAAAATAAAGACATGAAATAAAAATAAGATTTCTGAGGCAATGCTTTGAGTTCTTTCACCTGCACCCCACCGATGTACAGCAGTTATTTCTTCCTTCATTTGGTTTAGAACTGCCCCAATCCTCTGGCACTGACTGCTGCTAAGACAGCACTGTTTTCCTAGCCAAAAGCAAACATATTCCATTTGTGCAGAAATCACATACTCTCCTTAATGTCATTATGTAATTCAACGACAAACAAGAAGATATTTGTGTGTTAAATAGATTGGCCCCACTGCACTTGGGCCTCAAACTGCTAAGAGGACTTGAAAAGCTTTAAATGTTAAAAAGCTCTGGAAGAGGGCAACCTTTTGAAGCCCTGCAGTGTTGCCACTCTCCACAAATGAGAAGAAATGGAGGCTCAAAGTCTCTTTGCAAGACTGAAATCAGTTTGTGTTTTTGCTTTCTTGTGAAATGAGCAGATTCAGAATGGTGTATGTTCAACAAGAAGGCTGAAAGCAGAGCAGAAGGAAGAAGAGATTTCAGAGACATCCATAACTCATTTTCTGAAACTCTGGTGCCATATGTGACTCTGTCTACAGGGAAATGCATCAGCATCTCCACTTATGTCTGCTCATATTAGAAGACTAACAGGGAGTGGAAAAGAGAGCACCAGTGAGGTCACACCCTTTGCTGGGGAGCTTGGGAAGACACCTGTCCCCAGACCGCCCTTTGTGAGATCACCTCACCTGCAGGGATGTCCGGGGAGAAGAGATGGTGCTTCTGGCTTTCCTGAAGAACACTGCCTTTGGTACAGTCGATTTTTCAAATTTTACAAAGTCACTTCCTGGTTTCACTTTCTTTTTCTTTAATGGCGACAGAGCAGCACTGCTTTCCTGTGAAAGAGGGAAAGGGAAAAATGTTTCAGTACAAAGTACTGTAGTTAACTAATACCTAGTGCTGTGACCAGTGCTGACCACACACTCACATCAGTTAATCATCATGTTCAGATTCCAGCACAGAATTTTGCAATTAGCATGGCTGAAAGCAGAAGTTTAAGACAAGCTCTGTGCAGAAATAGGAAAGCCATTGCAAAGCACAAAGGGAAGAATGTGCAATAGATTTGCCAAGCCATGCAGAGTGCAAACAGGTAAGTTTTCTCCATGTGCATGAGGATACTCTGCAATTGATCCAGCTCTCCTGCACACAAGTGATTTTTTTTTTTTTCCTTCACCATAAGCAAAAACTCTTTTGTGGTACCTCTGGATGAATAAGATAAATAACTGATGAACAAACACAGCTTTGGGCTAAAATGGAGACTTTGAAGAAAAAAAATGGAGTATGAAATCTGACTGTACTTTCAGAAATTCACCTATTGTGTAGGGCTACTGGTCTGCTGCCTAAATTTCATACTTTTATGGCATTTAAAACAATTCTTGTCTCCAGCACAAGGCAATTCTAAGGACTTGGACTGGCAGAGCTTTCTAACCTGGAATGTGATGAGGGGAAGTTCAGTTATGCTTCTCATCAACCTACAGACATGGAATTCTGAAGGCATTCACTGACAAACTGTGGAAAATGTACAGTAGACATGGCCTCTTTTGATTTGAAAATCACTTCTGCTTCAAATAAAAGGAAAAACCACAAGACTTTTTGTTTTCTGAATTGCAGAGACAGCTCTGAAATAATGCTGGTTTTGTCTGGTTTTTTTCCCCCCTTCTCCTCCTCCTCTTTCCTCTGAATATTTGAAGCTAATTCTCTGGAGGTGTGTGTTGTCCTTGAAATCAAGAATCAAAACATGCCCCTCATTTCTGGGCACAAGGCCAGGATTACATAACTAAAATCAGGAAATAAAACAACATGTTATTTCTCAAGCAATGAAAACAAAATTAGCAAAGCTTAATTTCCTCCGCATTTGTGCCCTCTTCTTTCTTCACACACACTCACACAACTATGTGGACTGAGCAAGAAAATGCAAATGCCGTAATTTCTTTGGAATTCCACATGAAAAGTGACCCAGTAGCCCATGCCCTGCTGGCCAACAGGCCAGTGCTGGGGTTGTGCTGCTGCCTTTCCCTCAGTGCCTATGCTAAGTTGTGCCAACAACTCATTTCCATGAAGTTTGCATTCTTATCTTGAATCTATCACAGGTCTTGGAACCTGTAGGTCACCTGCAGCAAAGTCTTACAGAAAGAGATGGGTGTGTCATATTTTCCTAGAAATTAAATTTGGAATATTGAGGCAACAGGAGACAAAGCCAATGGTTCCTACTTTGGAAGCCCCACAGTGAGAGAAATGCAGTTTGAATAGTAGGGAGAGAGAAACCTTTTGGCTGTTCCCTCTCAGCACCTCATCATCAAAAAATAGAAAACGTCAGTTATTTTATTACTGTTTAAGCAAAGTTTCAGTATGAATTTTTTCAACTATGAAGGACTGACTAGTTATTCCATATACAAGGCTGCACTACTTAACTAATCCTACAGTTTTAAACTTACTTAACTAATCCTACAGTTTTAAACTTAAGTCAATCAGAAGTGAGCTCATAGGCTCATAACATGCAGTTTTAACTCTTTTTTTGTACTCATAATCTCATCTGTGCTTTATGAATTTTTTTTCCACCAAAGTGAGACTGCCAGCAAGACTTCCAAGAATGGAACTAAACCTCTGAATGTGTAAGGGTGAATATGCACATGGGAAATGAGCAGTTAAAAAAAATTTCAGTAGCAGGAGAGGGAAGAACACCTGCACTCTCTTTCTTAGCCACACTATCAAAATGCTTTTTGACTCTCAAATCACTGAGAAAAATCAACCTTATTCTACTTATTACAAAGAAGAAAATGGGGGTGCAAGGTAGAGAGGTCAAAAGAATAGCAAGGCATACATTTTTGAAGAAGAAGACATCAGACATTCCTAGGGAACAAACACAGAATTGTCTTTATAAAAAACTGGACCGTTCATAAATGTGATCACAAAGCCACAGATGACAATTAGAGGTCCCAGTGTCATACTGTCTATTCCAATATTCCAATGTGTATTCTCTTTCCCCAAATACTTTCCCCAGACAGTTGCTATCAGGCTTTTTAAGATGGAGCAGTGAGCAAGCAGAAGAAGCCACTCCTGGAATTGTTGTGAGCAGTCTCACAAGGAGCTGATCCTAATCTCTGGTGCTGCTGCTGCAGAAGGGATGTTCCATCTTCCCATTTCTCATTGTTTTGCCAAAATATGATGCCCTTTGTGAGCATGCTGTAAAGCTCAACCAGAGACCCAATACAAAAATAATTAACCCAGGGACCAAAGCAAAAAAAAAAAAACCCAGACAAAAAAAGACAAGCCCATCTTGCCCCTAACATGCCATTTTTCAGCTAGATGGGCTCTTCCAGCTGTGTGCCTGGCACAGGATTTAGTGTCATTGTACAGGAGGGTGTGACACTGTAGCAGTGTGTGGATTTTGGGGGAATCAGGTTTTTTTTTTGGTGACATCAGTAAGCAGCCTATGCAGCTCAGAAAGCCAAAGCCAAATTTGAAAATGAGCCTGACAGCTCCTGAAGCAGGCAGATAAAAGAATGAGATGTACATACCACCTTCTTGCTTTTCTTGCATACAGTCTCCAGAACTCCATTGGCTTCAACAGAGTTCAGCACCTCTTTCACTTTTCTCTTCTTTTTCAGAGTTGCTGCATTCTGACTGGAGGCTTTCATCCCTTCCAAGCCAGCTAACTTTGTCTTCAGTGTGCCCTTTTTAGAGGGTGCAGATTCAGCCCCTGCCTTTCTCGGCATGGTTTCCAGCAAGTCTTCCTTGCTGGGTTTCAGGTCAGTTTGCTGCACAGGGGGATCCCCATTCACCAGGACAGCCCCTGCTTTCTGCTTCTTTTTCACAGCCTTAGGAGGTAATGGTTTGACAGATGGGCTGACATCCTCTGCTGCACTGGCAGTGGCTACTCCATTCTGACACGCTGGTTTTGCAGGAACATTCTGCACTTTGGGATTCATTTTCTTCAACTGACTCTTCTTACTCTGTTCTGCATCAGTCAGACTGTTTTGCACACAGATACTGTGATTTTCTCTGGTATCAGTTGCTGCATTTGTGGTCTCACTAGCCTCATTTACTAGCAATTTCTTTCTCTTCCTCTCCTTGTTATTTTCTGGCACTTTTTCCTGGCTAGAAGCATTGGATCCAGATGTTTCAGCTTTTCCCTCCTCAAAATTTCCATCAGCTGTTCCAGAATCAGCACTTGGGCTGGCCCTCTTCTTCCTTTTTTTCCTCTTCTTCTGGGAAACTGAAGGCACCTTCACACTTGACAGCTCTTCCTTATCCTCTAAATCCATCCCAAAAAGAATGCCACAACACACATGTGAAACACAAAGGTACTTACAACAACTGAATTCTATTCTTTTTTTGTTCTTTTCCTTTAAAATAGGTGCACTATTTTCCTGTTATCAGCCTGCACAACAGTTTCACTGTTACAGCTGCTCAGGACACTGCAGTCTGATGACGTCTGGCCTAATTACTACTTTGCTGATTTTGCCTTGTCACAGGTAAGATCTAAACCATTCCCTGTGGCAATTCTATTTTTCATAGCAACATCCCTAAAAAGAGTTGTTATTCCCCTCCTGTTAAGCCCATCAGAAGGGCAGCTCAGGAGTTCAGTATTCCAACATCCCCAAATTCTTATATTCTAACACTCATCCTGTTTTAAGACTGAGATGTTTGTGCTTTCCTACAGTAAATGCACCTGCTCTTAGGAGCAAGGCAAACAGCTGCTTCCAGTTCTGCTTTTGACTGAAATTTTTAGGTGATGCTTGCCTCAGAATTGGGAAGAAAACTCCTCCCACTTTCAAACAGAACTTATTTTCACATTTAACCTTCATCACAACAGGATACAAATCAGCACATCCTGAACAATAGTGTTGCCTTCCTCAAAACAGCTGGTATCTGACATTTTGCCAAACTGCACAAGTCACTGTAGATTGTCTCTCTCCCAAGTATTGATCTTGCCTTACCTTTTACTTTTTCCAGCTCATTTTGCTGCCAAGGCTTGACAGCTTTTTTCTTTCGCTTTCGCCTACCGGATTCATCATCGTCTTCATCTGTAGAAACATCTTCAGGAATATCTTGGGGGAAGATTCCTGTTGAGGAAGGATAAGGTATCAAAAAACTGAGAGTCCTACTTTTATGAGCAGTTATGGTGTTCATATACAGCATAACTCCCACAGAAAGGAAAACAACTCCTTTTTCCTCACCTAACCTTAAAGAAAAGCATACGAACGATTCCTTTTTGTTTAAGCAAAAATAACCATCTTTCATTTAAGGACAAAGTACAGGGTTGCTCAAATTGTGGAAAGAATTTGGCTATCTCACAAAAGATATGTAATATATCTTAATGAGATCCTAAAAACCCACAAAACCCGCCAACATAATATTCTTGAAATACACATTTAAAAAAAAAGAGGAAAAAAAACTCCAATACACATTGTATGGGAATATTACGTATGATTTAATGGAAAATAACTACTGTCTCTGCTGCTCAGTCCTTACCTTCTGCTAAGTCCTGGAACCTGTGGTGAGAGGAAGGGAGAAAAGAAAAACAAAAACATTATTACTCATTCAGTACCAATAATAACACTATCAAAACAGCACCACTGTACTTACTGTGGTTTTGTCAAAACAGGAAAAACATATTTTTGCACAGGAAGTTACAAACTCCAGAAGAGATCTGCCTCAGAAACCCCCAAACTCAAACCAAATCACTGAAATTCTTGAGAAAACAGCAAATGAACACTTTTCTTGCATCTGTTCTTTGCATCACACCCAACCTGATGTCACATCCTGAAGTTCAAACTCACACTGTGCAGATAAACCGCAGCTGGCTGCAGTTGTCTGCTACCAGTGAGGAATAGCACGACAATGTCACAAGGCTGGGCACAAAGAAAATCAAAGCAGCTTAGGATAAGGTGTATTTCAGCAGAACTCACTTTTTGACCAACTTGTACAACCGCTTTCTGTTCAGGGAAGGTGTATTTTTCTGGCTTGCAAATTCGAAGATATTGTCAGCAACAGCCTTGTAATCAAACTGTTGGAGGAAAATACAGCACAGCTCTTCTTAGTTTATCCATGCAAGATGACCCAGTGCAATTCATGTTATGAGTCTATCAAATATTAAGTTCAATAGGTAAATTGTAAAGATACACATCTTGAAATAGACACTTCCTTTAAACCCCAAATGTTTTCCACTGTTGAAATTTACTCCCCCTTCACACACTGACTTGTACAGATGGCTGCTTCATTAACAGAATAGCTGAACTTGGTATCACTTTCTCAAACATTCCTAACCCTAATTCTTACATGAGAGAGAAGCCAACCCACTTCATAACTCCCATAAATATTTAGCTAAATTATCAGATTTAAAGTGTGCCATGTCCTAATTCTTGCTTAAAAGCCACAGATGCATGAAGTGTATCCACCTGCATGTGTGTTTGATGGGAGGATCTGTCAAAATCGCTACACTGCACTGGTCTAGAAAACTAGAAAAATTAGAAAACTAGAAAATTGGAACATATTAACCTCTCTCCTATGTATCCCATCATCCACGTTCAATGAAAATCAGGCTGATTGCTTCCCCACCCTCACTGACTTGATTTTTAGCATACACATTTTTTAACTCTTGAAACAGGAAGGGAGGAACAGAAAACAGAAGATATGGCAGAGAGGAAAGAGGAATTTAGACATGAATTTATTTTACTACCACTCACAGAATACACATTACATAAATACCACCTTACTATCAATTAGAAGGAGATTAAAATTTGGTAACATGTTTATTCATTACCCTTTACTTCTGCACCTCTTGGAAGGGATGGGGAAAAAAGAGAGCAGAAATATCAGTAACAGCGCAAAAGAGCCACAAACCTGAAGAACAGTCCCGATCCCATCATCAGCATTTTCACTGATATCCTCTGTTTCTTCAGAGTTCTGTGCTGATTTTCTTGACAGACCTCTGTCTGCTATTATAGAAAAAAGACAGAATATTAATGCTTTGAGATAGTGACTCCAAAAGAACAAGCTTTATTAAGCACATCTGAAGGGAAGGAGGGAAAACACAATTATCCTTACAACACCCTGAACATGTGTTTGATTGGTTCAGAGCAGAAATATATTTTCAGGAAACAGGTTCTCCCATCCTAGCAACTCTTACCGTGGCAATTTAGTTTCCTCCTTACCTTTGGTTTTAAGCATCTCTTCACTTTCCTGTTTGCTTTCTCCAGAAACATTCTCCTCATCACTGTTGGTACCCAGCTCTTTCATCAGGTCCTCGATGGCGAAGGGGGACTGATCCACAATCATCTCAAAGACACCGGTGGCCACAGCATGGAGCACACGCCGGCTGGGGCACAGGAGAGCAGGGTGAGCACAAAGGCAGGCCACAAACACCCTCCCCTCTCACGTTAAAAAGGGGGAATTTGAGGGACAAATGGATGAGAAAGAAAGTGGAAGAACACAGAGCTCTTCAGATGATGAAAGTGAACCTGTTACTCCCTAAACAGAAGTCCTTTAATCAGAGCAGTGTCCTGCTAATCTGCCCCTCTTAAATGTCTCTTAAATGTTTATATGCTGACCTATATTACACTGCAGAGAAGTAGAGTAGCTGCTCTATGCATTCAAAAACTAAAATAACTGGACAAATTAACCAATAAAGCTTGATATAGTTCTTATAAATCCATGGAGACTACAGCTTTGATAAACACAAGTTATCTTCAAAGGATTGTGTACATTGCTGGTAAAATATCCTTCTTTCTCTACATTCCGAAATTATGATTCTTTGATCCATTTATTACCATCTTCAGAGTTTCTTAATTCTTAAAAAATACTTATCCTTTCATGAAACTTACTCCTTTGATTTGGCGGCAATTTTGCAGAAAGGTTCTATGAACTTGAGATTCTGGTCTGCTGTGAGCTGTTTGATTAGAAAGAAAAAAAAATGTGAGCACAGCAAATGCTGTATGTGTACACTGGAATTCCTTGAATATTGGTGTTTGTACAGGAATTGGTGTTGGGGGATCTTCTTTAACAGTCTTTCAGAATATTATCTAATTCCAACTGGCACAGGTATCCAGGCCCTTCTGTTACCACTGCTACCACTAACTTCTAGATATTCCCTGGAAGTATTATCAAAATACTGACTGCCTTGCAGACTTTATTCTGCTGAGTGCAGAAATACAACAAAGCTTCTTTCTTTAGATAATGAACCACGAGGCAGAGAAAGCTTAAATAATTTTGTGTACTTTCCCAAAGATCTGTAGAAGACAAAAATAAGATTTGGGTTTCTCTTATCTGGGCTGCTTGCACTAAAACTCTTTCAGCTACAGTAGTGCTAAAGAGAAAGACCCTTCCCTTCAAAATCCAATTTGTAAGCATCATCTGTGATTTCAAATAGTCTGGGAGACGTGCTCCCCACTCCAGGCTTCCAGTGAGTGGCTTAGCTACACTTGTGTGACTGTGGAGCTGCAGAAATGATTTGGTTTCCAAATGCCTACACTTCTCTGGTGCAGACTTCTCTCTCTTGATCCACAATCCAGAACCTCAAAACATCTGGATGTGGAGGGTAAACTGCACAATGCACAACAATAAGCAAGTATTAGACAACTGTGAAAGCTCACTTTCCTCCTCTAGGTGTTACACAACGAGCCAAGAGCAGGCTTTATGTCAGCCTTTGCAAAAGCAAAGACTGGAAAACATGTTCACACAAGGGAAATGACACTGAGTCCCCTCTGAAACAAAAAAATGAGAACACTCTAACTTTTCTATCACTATTTTTCCAACCTCAATTTGAAGCAGCATAGCAGTACTCAGGAACATGAGGGAAACTATCATATTCCCCTGTCAAAGACATGAATAAAAGTAAAAGCATAACTTTTAGTAAGTCACTTTGTTCATGCTTACTCGGTGTTGTTATATTTAGACCCATTAAAAATTACATAATCTAAAAATTACACTTCTTCTAAGATGCTTCATGCCACAGTAATAAAATGACAAAGTATTTTCTAACCTCTTTTGCACCAACTTTAGCCAATTCATCCAGATAGATATCAATGAAATGGAACTTTATCCCAGTGGGAGAATTGCTATCTGGGTCCATAACTTCTTTCATTAATAGCTGCAGCAATGGTTCAATTAGACTGAAAGAAAATCATAAAGAGAGAAAAAAACCAAGAGATTCATATTCACTTGCTCATGACTTATTTGCCTTGAAAACAAACCCTTGTCTTGACAACAAACTCCATTTCTTAACGGTTACGGACAGCTATCCAAATTGATTTTTTTTCCTATTGTTTGGTTTTTTTTTACCCTGAGGCCTATCATTGCTATCTTTCAGGAAAGTGAAGTTTTGTATATTCCTTTCTCCCCTGATATTCTTTGGGACCTGCCACAATTTTGCCCAGAACAAACATTTCCAGTCCCAAAGAGAATTCCAAACATTGAAAACCCATTAACATTCTTTCAGGTTTACTTTAATACACCTTTCTTCAAAAGCATTTTGAAAGACAACAGGGAAGGAAGTCATGCTAGGCAGCTTCAGGAGGGAAAGGCAGTTCTTGAGCTCCCTCCCTCTGCAAAGAAAGGAATCATGATCCTCTCTTCCCACACTGTCTCCTTCCAGTGAATGATGGAGGCCAAAGAATAAGAAACCTTGTCAGAGATCAGTTTGGGTGACCATGTGTGTGGGAAGAAGGGCTTCAGCTTTATCAAACCCCCTCCCACACCTTCTGCTCCTGTCAGGAACATTTTCATGTCTCCAACCTGAGGGCATTTACCCAGTGTAAAATTAAGGTGGGATGGGGTGTCCTTTAGCTCTGCATTCCTTTCTGTTTCCACACAAACATGCCTGTGTGCATCCCACATTTCAGAGAGCGAGAGAGAAAGGATAACCTTAATACTGGGCTAACAAGCACTTTCAATTAAAATATTTCAATCTCTTCATCCATTTAAAGACAACAAGCTTAGAAGTGGCACAAGAGCTCTAGACAGAGCAAATGACTGCAATTATTTGCCTTTTAATAGAATATGGAAGAAATAAAACCAAAACCCCTGATGGTTACAACAAACAGGAGTCTAGTTTACAATTAAGGGGTTCTATCTTATCAGAAAAGTCACCCACCATGATCAACCACAGTAAAAGAAATACTTTTAAAAAATCATAGCCAATCAGAAAACCATAAACAAACAAAAAAATTCCTCTTCTGTATTTTCTGGGATGCAGGTTCCCTGTCTAGTCTCTCTGTAGGTGATATTTCATTAATAGCTCTTCTGGCTACATCAGAAAATGAAATACATTAAATAATGTATTTAATTCTAGGATTTGTAACACGTTACTGTGTTACTAAACAAAGTGATATGAAGAACAAATAATCCTTAATGTTAAAACCTCATGACAGTGGCATCTATGGAAAAAAAGATTCTAATAAATGAAAATATATTTGAATACAGGTATATTGGGTGACTTTTTAATGATGTAACACCATTCAGAAATCTGCTTACCCCTCATCCCATTCATTTCTTTTCAGCACTTCAAAGGATTGCCTCAAAATCAGACGCATCAGCTGCAAAGCACAAAATCTGTTAAACACATTGCTGATGAAAACAGGTAAAGGAGTCACTGTGACTGTAGTATGAACAGATTTCTTGGTGAACTTCTATAGCACAAAGTGGAAACTGCCTCACATGAATGTTTAGACAGATTGTCACGTAATGCAACAGAAGGGTTGTGTGAAGCAAAAAAGACAACAAACTATTTTCATATGCTAAGCACAAAAAAATCCACAATCATTTCTGCTATACAGCTTTCTCTTGATTCACACCCCTGATTTCTTCATTAAGTGCTGCCTTAATCTAAGAAAAGCCACAGCTTAAACTGGTCACAACAATATGGGACAGATGATAATGATAATAATATAACTTACTTGAAAACTGCACTAAGAGGCAGTCGCATGTAAAAGCCACATTCAACTGCCTCAAAACACTTCACTTACTGAAATAACTTATATCTGCTAATATTGGGAAAGAAAAACCACTAGTGAATGTGCCTGCAATTAATTTTTTTCAAAGAGGAAGACAATGGGATTTTGTTCTTTATAAAGGTATGCTTTTTAAGATTTCAGTTCCTGTTTTAATATTCTGTTTCATATAGAAAAAATTCTGACTATTGATTGTACTATAATGGATACTTTACTAGAGAGCTAGGGTTCTAATGTAGCATCATAGCAGAGTCTTTGAACAGTATGATCTAAACAACTGATACTGATACAGTGTCCTCTGAGACAATATTTATAGTCCAGTATAGAAATCAATGAGAAAAATCACTATGTTAGAAGGGAGAGCACTTGAGCACAAAATAAACTGATACTGATACAGTGTCCTTTGAGGCAGTATTTATATCCCAGTATAGAAATCAATGAGAAAAATCACTCTGTTAGAAGGGAGAGCACTTGAGCACAATATAAACTGCACTGGCTTTTAGATTCACGCAGTGAAGAGTGAAAGCCTTTAAAACAAACATCTCTTACAATGTGTCAAGAAGATGATACCTTGTCTTCTCTTACAATACACACCAATACCTGTGCAGACAGAGCTGCCTTCCGGCACACCAGCACCACACATTTTCTAGGAAACACCACCCAGAGAGGTACAGTTACCATGTAATACTTGTCCAGACGCAGATTGTCAATCCCGTTCCATTCCCGGTTCATCGTCTGCCAAAATGTCTGGATGAACAGGTGTCCTGCAAGGGAGCAAGGAAAAACACCTGCATGTCTGGTACAGTGGGCTATTCTGCTAATCTGAAAGAATCTCAAGAAAGGATGCAGTTCCCTAGGATTCTAGGATTCCCTAGTGACAGGGACAGAGCTGTGGGAAGACAGGCTTGACAGTGGTACAAGAATCAATTAAACTTGAGAACAATACAAGAAAAGGCACACAGGTACTTTTGAAACCAAGTTTAATTACAGGACAGATTTGTATCTATTTTGTGTTGCATATACACAAGTTTGAGCAAAATATCTATTCTACACACATTTCTACCAATGCCTTTTTGGCATTGACTGAGTACTCCATTTCATAAACATTTTGAATACCAGCGGTTTAACAGCTCATGAAACAATGTTGGTTTTAAGCAGGAAATACACAGAACAGTCTATGCAGAATGGAGAAGTAAGGGGACAAGTTTGTTTTGCTACATGTCCTGAAAAATCCCACCTGTATCACACTGAAGACACAACTCTTCTGCAACAGCCAGAAAAAACCTGCAGCTCATGCCTGCCTTAATCACACAGACCAAGCTGGACAAAAAGGAAAGAAAAAAACCCACCAAAACAGCCCCTCTATCTGTCTGTCTTTATTCTGGCACTCACCAAAGAGGGAAGTACCCTGCAAAGCATTAGGTAATTAAACAGCACTTACGAGCCTCAGTATTCTGAAACACGTGGATAAGCTGAGAGATATTGGCTGCAAGTTCCTCCTAGAAGTAAATAAACATAGTTAGTGTAGCATGTTGTAGAGTTTGGTCTCCTCACCAAACACACAACCAGCAAACAGCAAGAAGTATGAATTCATGAAACATCTCTCAAAATGAAAAATATTCTCTCAACAGCTGTTTTAGTATTGCAGTTATCCTTGTACTGGGACAAGGCCAGCTGGAAGAGAAGTTTCAAGGGTATCAAAACCTGTTCATTTTACCAGATCTCAGCACAAATCATCTTTAAATTAGGATGAGAACCCCATGTATTTGAATTAATAAATGATGGAAAACTTACAGGGCACTGCTCTCATATAGGTCTCTGTGGAGGGGTGTGAGCTATGTTTGAGATAAACCTTGTTCACACAGACAAGTGATGTGAAAATTGAGGTTACTGAGAGCGGCTACTCCAAAACCTGTAGTTTTGGAAAGTAGGGAGACAGACTAGCAGAGGTTGACAAAAATATGCAATAAGGACAAAGCTGATAGTAGAGGAAGTGCTACTGAACTAACAAAAGAAAAGGAAGTGTGGAACTTTCACACTAAAATCTCCACAGATGTTGTAGCTGCAGTTAAGGGCAACCTACTGTTACTGTTTTAGTTACACAAAATCAACATTTCATGAGGCTTCTGGTTTAGCTCTCCTTTTAAAGGTAAACAGCTACACCTGCCCCTCAGAAGGTAACTCCAAAGATGATTTGTTCTGTTCAGATCACCAAGTTACAGTCACCTCTTCTCCTGCATGTGCCACACATGGGCTGCAGAGGAAGAAAAATAAAAAAAGATAATTTTCCCCATTCTAAATTAGCATGTCCCTAGAGTGTATTTTGGAGAGGCCCCTTCAAGCAAATACAAACCCAGTTACTATACCTGAAGCAGAGGTTTATCCTGCATCCACATACAATAGAAAAGGCCCTTCCATATTTTCAGCAGTTCTTCCTGACTGAAGCCACCTACGGTACAGAACAAGTCTGAATGAAAGGAAAAAACCACACATTTCCACCAAAATATATTCATGCAGTTCCCTCTGCTCCCTGTTTTCTTCTTTGTTTTTGTTATTTTTTCTGGGTTTCTATTGTAAGCACATAAATTAGAAGGCAATTTGGCATAGAACAGTGATTCAGTGACTGTAAGCTTCTACCTTTACTGAAAACAACAAAGATTTCAAAACAATCACAGGTAAGATGAATACCAAGATAATTCTGATAAATATCTGTGGCATATTTTTAACACCAAGTCTGAAAGAAATTTTTAATGAGAGAATCAGAAACAGTTTTACAAGAGACATGATTTTTTTGTTTTGTTTTGTTGTTTTTAATGAAAGCCTCACTTTTTAATCCTTACTAGGGGTTTGTTTTGACAGAATAAATTAGCAATCAACACATTTATTTCTACATTAAGCTTTACAGTCAAAGAGCCTGAGCAAGTACAACAGTTAGTCTTGGGATGTAGTAACACCAGAATTTTATTAGAAAAAAAAATATTTTCACATTCCAGAAGTAAAGTACTACATGGAAAGTCACTACTACCTGCTCCAGAACTGGATTTTTCATTACATCAGCTAAATTTCTGCGAAGTAAAATTGTAACAGTACATGGCTACAAGGCAGCTGCAATGACCTACTACATCTATTTTCAAACTATGGCCTATTAAATACTCCCAAGCAATCTCATGAAAAATCCCTTTGAAAAAAGATCATCTCCAAAAAGATCACTGCCAGTCAAAAAGCCTGAGACCCAGTGCAAGAACTAAACTGTGCACCTTCTCCTTGAACCAAGTCATTGGGAAGCACTCAAACAAAAACACGTGCTTGCTTAAAAAGAAAGGAAGTGAGGAAATATGCAAAATGCTATGTAGGAAGCAATGTGTCCAGTAATATTAAGCATTAATTACAAATTTAACTTAGATTTGACAGTACTGTTATGATAAAATATGAAACAATTTGATTCACTGATTTAATATTAATTGGAATATTAAAATTAATAACATTTCTTAAAGGAATTATATGTGACATATTGAGTGGTAAGAAGCAGTTTTAACCTGACAGGCAGCATTAACCCTACAGAGGCATCACCTGCTACCTATAAATGTGGCTCAGGAGCTCACAGAACTGAATCACAGAATTATTTAGGGTGGAAAAGACCTCTCAGGCAATCACTGCCAAGGCCACCATTAAACCATGTCCCCAAGTGCCACATCTACACATCTTTTAAATCCCTGCAGGGACACTGACTCCACCACTGCCCTGGACAGCCTGTTCCTGTGCTCTGAGGGAAGAAAATACACTTCCATGGGGTTGCTTTTCATACACACAGGGCTTTTCAAAGTGTCCTAGGCAGTCCTGTGTCCATTTGACATAAAACTCTGACCTAGTATTAGAGCAATTTTCTTATCCTAGTGGCTCAAAAGAGCAGTTTCAAGATTGTGTTTTCTGTTTTCCAACTTTATGTGCTGTCCCCAGCCACACCTGGCAAACAATAGCCATTAAAGTAAGGTTATTTTAAAACCTGAATGCATTGTATTAGCCACCAAAGTGCCAGAACTGAAGGCCTTCTATACCTTAAACCTATCCTGAGAAAGATTTTGATTTTAGGGTTTGAATTGTAACTGTTCCTAGGCACAGTAACTCTGTCTATGTATTGTGGGAGCTGGGATTAACATGCTACAACCACTCTCAGCTACTTTAATGCAAGCCTAGATAGCATTTCTGTTTGGGAGTTGGGCTGCTTTGCCACTGCTATAATTGAATTTGTTACAATTTTTCCTGTTCTAGATAATTGCAATGACCAGACCCACACAGGCACATTCCAGTGGAAATTACATAAATCCTTTACACATCTAAGCCCAAGTAAGTGCAGCTCTATCAGGCAGGAAACCCTCCAGTAATCTTCCCTCTTTTACTAGAAGTTATTTCTGTTTACTGTTCTTTCATTGATTAATTTGGTAGTTCAATGCCTTCCACAGAGTTTAACTTCTTGCTAAAAATGAAGAACTCTGACTCTCTAAAGAAGCTCCCTGTACATGCTTTTTCTCCAAGCCTGAAGAAGTTAACCTTTGTTTCAATACTACCAGTTTAGATAGTACCTAACAGCAAGTAAATCGAAGAGCTCTAGAAATTAGTCACCCTTGTTTCCTACTCATTTGCATTCCATGGTGTGCTGATTTTAACATGCAAAAAGTTCACAGCGCAACTGAGCAATTTCCCTGTGATGGTTTCATGACAAGCAAGGCCTGAACCTGCAGCTTTTTCCCCTCACTTATGGGCACTCCTGTCCTTCCTGTGGCTGCTTCCACAAACTGCAAGGAATCTGCACTTTGCAGTGAGATGCACAGGGCCCTACTGAACACAGAAGGTCCCCCTCAGAAAGTCTCCAGAGCTAAAAAATAGAAAGTTCTTGGGAGGTACATGTTGTACACCATCCTAGTCCCCAGGCAATCCCCAGATCTATTTTAATTGTCAGGAATGGGATAATGATTGTTTGGCTCCTTGGCCTGTAAGGCTATTTCTAGGTGTCCTTCCCTCTGTCAGATGTGCCTAGTGGGCCAAATACTACTTGGAGAGGTGAGAAACAATATTCATTCTACAGTCCTTCCAAATAATTCACTGAGGTCCAACCAGCACTCCAGCTGCAGTTTAGCTCTTGGGGTCAGCTCTAGGCTGGCTCCCCCAAAGCCACATATATAATATATACTAATATATAAAATATAGATGTAATATGCAATAATATATAATTTAATTATATGGTAATAAAATAATGTATAAAACAGCTTGTAAACAATATGTTTTATATTAAAACCACATAAAATACAGATTATACATTACATTATGTATATACTATATATAATGTAAGATGTAGGAAAAACATATATCCATGTGGAAACTGTGAACATGAGCCACTTTAAGGTGCAGGAAGCTTCAGACTTCCTTGCAGCCCCAAAACTACTCCAGGGACACCACTGAACTCTTGGTTCTTAAGGTGCCAATATGCAGCTCCGAGTAGAATTTTTGGAAAAACATAGAAAAATAGCTTTTGATACCATGAAGGTAACAGGTGACCCAAATGGGTTACAAACAATCAGCTGCAATTACACAAGTGCTGAAACGTAACTTAGCTTTCTTTGATTATTATCCAGAATATCAGTCATGGAAACAGATAGATATCGCCTCCCAGAAACAACAGAAGATAAAACTTTATGCTGCACACACGGGGATGTTTCGAGCTTGGATCATTCAGTGCACTGCACATTCACTGTTCCTTGGGAACCAGAGCACAAGAGCCATCCTGCTCCCATCCCGGATTTGTTAATGCTGCCAGTAAAACCCTCCCTGGATCCTGGATCCAAGCTGATCCTTCCCGAGCCCCCCGGAGCCTTTTCCCGAGGGAGGATCCACGAGTCCCTCGGCTCCCGGCTGCTGGGGCTGAGTTTGCGGCAGCACAGGGGCAATCCGTGAGTATACACGGATAAAAGTTAAAAAAAAAAAAAAAAATTAAAAATAA
>PYHW01010003.1:1081817-1139305 GCA_013186435.1 Turdus rufiventris | reverse complement strand
GGTCGCTCGGGGCGGGGCTGGGGGCGGAGCCTGAGCCACAAACCACGCCCAGACCACGCCCACGGCCGCACCCATCCAATCAGGGACGGCGTGGCCATGGGGGCGTGGCCATAGCGATTTCCCTCCCGCCCTCACACACTCTCTCTCTTTCTCTCCCTCCCCCCATCGCTCTCGACGCCGCTGTCGCCTCTGTCGCAGCTGTCGCCTCTGTCGCCGCAGTCGCGATGTGGCGCAGCGCCGGCCTGGCTGGCGACGCGCAGGTATCGCGAGCGGCTCGGGGCCGGCTCTGAGGCCCGGCCCGGGGGTTCCATGAGGGCTTGGTTGGTGCCCTGAGGAGCAGAAGGAGCCGGGAGTTGTGCGGTGGTCCTGGGCCTCACGGGGCCTGAGGGGGCGATGGCGGGGCCGCAGCTGGAGGGAGCGAGCTGGGGGCTGGTGGGGAAAGGGCTGGCAGTGATTCCTTGCTGGGTGCTCTGCCCTGTTCGCCCCTCCCGACTGGCAGGGAAGGGATTCCCTTCACTGGGCTCACACCAGGCAGGACCTGAGCTCTGGGTGACTCCACCCCTGTGAAAAAAATCAAATTTCCTACCTCCAGGCACCTGCTGTTACTGTAAGGACTGGACAGAAAACTCCTGTTCCACTCTGGCTGTATTTGCCTTTAACATACTCTTATGCTGCAGGCAGATGTGGAGAAGCTGCTTAAACAGAGAAAATAAAATTTGTGTGCTGTAACTGCAGCACTGTAAAGACCTGTGCTTACAGTGGGACTACAAATGAGAATTTTTTCCTTACTGCATATTGCATATCTCTACACCAGTGATTCACAGTGTGGTTTGAGTTCAGCTTCTAGTGAACAGGGATATTTTTATGCACTAAGTTTTGCTCCGTAAGCTGAGCAATATCGAATTCTTTCTGTCATTCGTGGTTGCTGACATGCATTCCTCTAAAGACTCCTTTCCCATGTGTTTGTTCCATGCTTTCTTGAGACCTAGATGAATGAATTTTTCTGGGGTCATGTTGTGTGGTGCTACTTGGCCTTATGAACCTTGCAGTAAGCACTTCCTAGATGCAACTTAGAGCTTACAGTTCAAATTAAAGCAAAATCTTTCTTCCATACCTTCATTACAGCTCTGAACCTGCAAAGGTGGGATTGACCTGTGCCAAAACTCTCTGAATTTGAAAGACAGCTGTGAAGGAAATAGAGTAGGAAGCAAAACTGAAAGGAAATGCTCAATCTGAAGAAGCAGGGAAGTAGAAAGAATTGTAGGGAATGGGTGGAGAGGATGACATCTATTTGTCTTGTGTGTCTGCTCTTGAGAGGACTGTGGGGATGGCACATTTTGAACCTGTAGGAGATGAGATTTTGGTTTGTCAGCCTCTTGCCTCAGGAATAAGATGTAATACATTGAAAATCTCATTTTGTCAGCACTGTTCTCAGTGCAAAGCAATACTAAGACATAACTTTGCTTTCTGAAAGCGTATTAAGTGATTGATGTTTTAGTCAAAACATGTTAAAACTTTCTTATTGTTGCTGTGTGTGTAGGAGCCTTTTTAACATCCAGCAGAGTGCACCTGTATGCACATCAGAAATTGGACTTTATGGGTTTTTTGTACAGAAATTACTCTATAAGTTTAAAATTAACACACATTCTGCTGGAATATTGAATGAAAACTATTTTATAGCTGTAGTTTGGCAGGAGAGGAAGCTAGTAAAAATTTATTTTACGTTGAGATTAAATTATTTACGTGAGATTGGGTTGCAGATGGCTGCAAGTAATTTTTGCTCTTAGAAAAAGATAAATTGGTTTGAAAACTGTGTGGTTTCCTCCAAAACAGTTGTTGCAATTTGGGACTGAGGATCTTGCAAATGTTTGAATTAATTACAAAGCTGAGTAATCGTATCCTTTACAGCAGTCATGAAACAACAGCTTGGTGAATGCTACTCACATTTAAAATGTGAGGGGTAATTTCTGCAGTGTTCTCAGATGCATTGCACATTTTGGGTGAAGAAACACATGCAGAGAGGTAATACCATTAACTTTAGGCCAAAATTAGGGTTACAGTAAAAAGGTCAACCTCAGAGACTTTTGGGTTTGATTGTTGGATAGTTCTCTTTAAAAAGTTGCAAATTTCTGAAATTATATCATAGAAATATTTTTGTCCAAGACAAGAAATTGAAGCAGAAAAGCACTACAGAATTGTAACAGTGTCTTTGGTTGGTTGTTGGTTTGTTTGTTTTTATTTTGCTTTGTTGTTCTATTTCAGAAGGCTGAGACCAAAGAGGAGTTTGTAAAAGTTAAAAGGAGGGATTTGGAAAGGCTGACAACTGAAGTCATGCAACTGCGGGATTTCTTACCCAAAATAGTAAATGGAGATATCTTGGGGACATTCCAGAAGCTGGATGCTATTGAATCAAGTGAGTAGTACCATCTTACAAGCTCTTGCAATTTCTGCCAGAACTGCTTAGAACAAACTGTTGTGCCCCAGAAATAGTTGTAGAGTTTGTGGAGCTATTCCAAATTCAACTGTGTTGTTCAGTGACTGCTTCAGTAAATTGAGGTGTTTGTGGTGAAGAAAATTACAGGCTGCCTTAGAAATAATCAGACATGTCAAATTAATCTTTAAAAATATTTTACTGTGGATAAAAACATATATAGTTCAGGTAATAAGGGCAGCTGTATGAGGAAAAGAAAAGTGTTTTCTCTTTGAGAAAAGGCAAAAGCATTTTGTTTTTCAAAAGGTCACTGCACAGGAAAAAAACACCTACAAAATAATGGTAAATAGCAGTGGGTAAAAATTTGAAGGAAGAGTAAGTTAATATTGTATTTGACCTGTCTTGTTTTTTAGCTTGTGTGCTTTACTACTAAAAAAAAAAAAGATTCTGTAATAAAAGTCCTCTTACTACTGTCCCCAAAGTCCAGGTTTTCAATGTTGGGTTTCTCTGTGCATTATTTTTTTCAAAAATTACCCCACTCCAACATGCCATCAGGTTTGGGTTTGCCATTGAGTTTGCCTGAAAAGACGTGCAACAAGCACTGAGACAGATTACAGAAAGTGTGTCTCTTTTAGAATATCAAGTGGTGAACGGGAATTAATTTGCAATAGCCAAAGAGCAAGCTAGGGGCTCAAGGCCTGTGTCTGACAATGGAATACATTGGGGCAGAACATCCAGTGATCCACTCTTGGGAAGATTGTTCCATGTCACCAGCAGTGGACAGGATCTGGAATTGTTCTCTTTCTGCTCTTGCAAGGCATCAAGGACTGTTTCCAGTGGTGTTAAGTGTTCAAGATCCTCAGTTAGTTGTTACCTACTTGTCTTGAGATTCCTCTCGCTGATCTTTCTTACATTCCTTGTGCCAGGCATCAAGGAGATGCTGTTGGGGCCATCCAGAGCAGGCTCATGGCATCAACATGGAGATTTAAAGGCTCTTTGAAATGTTCTGCTGGCTGCCCAGCATTCTCTGGGTCCTCTAGGGCAGGACCTGAAGCTGAGTCAGACTTTGAATTCTCTTGAGTCTTTCTCCACAGTGGAGATTTCTCTTGCAGGTAATGAGGTCATTGGAATATTTGTTCAGCTCTGGCCATCATGTGTCTCTATAGCTGGATGAGTCAAGTGGAGATTTTTGCTGCTCCAGTCTTCCCCTGCCTCTGCAGTATGAAGTAAGGCAGACTGAAAGGAGGCTTTGGAGCATCCAAGTTGCTAAAGGTTGGACATCACAGGGGCACAAGCAGCCCTCATTCTCAGAATGATGCTGTTTGCTGCATGCAGCCTCCTGGTGTGGCATGTGAAGCTCACAGGAGTTCTGGCAGCTCCTAGAGATGTTTTTTCATGTTCTTATAGAAGCCTACTGTGTGATTTGTACATCTCCAGACATCCATCAGCTGATGCAGTTTTGTGGGTACTGCTGAAGTGTCTCTTGCTCCTCAAGAAGTGCAGATTACAGTCAGAGACTTTCAACACCTCTGGCCCATTCAGTTGTGTCTAGAACACTGGTGGGTGTAGGTCAATAGTTGCCCATTTCCTGGCTTCCCAGGGGTGATGTCTGAGAGCTCAGCTGGCAATGCTCAGTGCAGCCAACACCTACTTTTCTGGCTGCTGTCAGGGTCTTCATTAAGATTTTTGCCGGAGTAATTGTTCATTTCAAAAAGATTGTTCTGTTTTGTTGTTACTACCTTTCTCACAGGAAGAGTGCTTAGCTCCAGGGGCCTTAGAAGTACAGCTCCAGCAATTTTTCTGTATTATTATGGTTATGTTCAGTGCAACTTGTTCCACTTGGGAAGTGTTAAAAATAGCATTTAACTTTGGTCTAACATTTGGATCGGTAGAGTTGGAATTCCATCACTTGTAGTCATATTTGAGTACAAAACTGGAGTACAATCAATGAGCATATTGTACTCAGTTCTCCACCTCCCAGAGCTTTGAGATTAGATCTCTGATCCAGAAAATCTCCTGGTATGCCTTTAACTTCCTGTGGATGAGAACGAGTCTGCCTCATCTGAAATGGGAGCCTTCTCTTCTTTCCTGTGCCCAGTGTCTTGTTCAGCTTTTGAATGTCTATCTTGGAAGCATGTGCCACTTCTTCCCAGAGTCTGATTTACCACTGCGGTGGTGAAGTTACATATTTCTTTTTTGTGTGAAGGTGCCATTTCAATGTCTTTTTTGTGGAAGCTGCTTCTTTCTCTTCAGGGCAAAGACACCACTGGGAGGGCTGACTGAGCATAGCAGGGGAGTTTCCACAAATGAGGAACAACCAGAAGTCTCTTTTCAGCAGCTTCAACTATTTTTTCTTCCCTTCTACATAAAACATTGTGATACCTTAGAGGATGTTGACACATCCTTCTTTTATCTGAAGCCCTGTAAAAGGTACAGGTTACATTGTGCTAACACTCAGTAGTCAGTATTATTCTCCTTCTCGCTCAAGTTTGGTTCCAGGACCTTTTAAGCTTGCTAGTGAAGGATGTGACATCTTTGTGTGTCTGCTGGTTGGATTCAGGTTGGCTCCATCCTCTCAAAGGCTGGAAGTATTCCTCTCTTTCTGAAGAGCTTGTTTCCTTACAGGGACAGAGATTTTCACTGGATGAACTTAACCTGGCAAGGCTAAACAGGTTCTTGGCCTGCTGGAGGTGAGCAGAGCACGTTCTGCTCCTGCTCAAGACATCTCCAGTCAGCTTCTTAGGACTCATATCCACATACTCAGAAGTGCATGAGACTGAATTTTCTTCACTTGACAGAAGGGAAGTTTCTTTCCACTGAGCAGAGTTATCCTCAAAAACTCAATTAATCCATTCTTCCCATCATTCTTTTCCTTTGGGCTGCAGGTTGAAAAGAAGTGAGTTGCTCAGAGAGCATATCGTGACACAGAAATATTTCTCAGCAGTGAACCCTTGCCTTGCCTCTGCTTTCTGCTAAAAAGTGTTGCTGGCTTGGAATCACACAGAGTGGAAATGTGTTCAACCGCTTCACATAAATCAGCCACAGCTTTTCTCCTTTTATACAGGCTACTCAAAGCAATGTGTGTATATTTAAGATGATAAACCTCTCAATTGGGACCAAAACAGGAAGGTATTTCTTTTCAAATCATGTAGCATTACGAAGCAAAATGCCAGAAGCCAAGTCCTTTGTTTAATAAGAACATAGTTGGATAATTTTAAATGATGTTGCTTTTTATGATAGAATTTGATATGCTTTTTGGTAATTACATTAAAAAATACTGTCACATGTTAGGGGAAGTATTTCAAGTGTGTTAAGCCATAGACCAAACTGTCATGTTCAAAGGTGTGCTGTTTGAAGTGGGATGCACGTAATTTTTTTTTTTTTTAACTAACCAAGGTTACAGTAGATGTTGTTTGGATTTTACTTTTTGGAACTACTTAAACATGTGTCTTTTTTTTCAGTATAAATACTAAGAATCCAAGATCTGATTGTTTAAAGTAAAATACAATACTCAGCTGTATTGTATTTTACTCTAAAAAAAAGTAAAATGAACTGAACTGTCCTTCAAAGAGAATTTTTTTAAATTGGCATCATGCTGGTGAAATGATTTCTGTTCACTAAAATAAAGTACCTAAATTAGAACGAGTTTCTGATAACATCAAACAATTGATAACATCAGAAATTAATTTTATAAGGGAATCATAAAATTTGCTTGTAACTGACGATGTTTGCATAGTTTATAATCATAAAATCACAGAATATGTTGTGTTGGAAGGGATCTTAAAGATCATCCAGTTCTAGCCCCATTACTGTGGGCAGGGACAACTTTCACTAACCCATGTTGCTTATACTACTTTATAAGTACTGTTTAAAAATATTTGGAAT
The DNA here is from genome assembly GCA_013186435.1 of Turdus rufiventris. Classification (NCBI taxonomy): domain Eukaryota; kingdom Metazoa; phylum Chordata; class Aves; order Passeriformes; family Turdidae; genus Turdus; species Turdus rufiventris. Next base: position 1,132,989 of record PYHW01010003.1, on the reverse strand, counting down.
AGTTGCTTTTCATTCTTGCTATCCATGTAAGTTATAAATTGTAGATTGAAACACTCACTTTTGTCTACTGTTGGTATTTTTCTTACGTTTTTAATATAGTCACTGACTTGGGTGAAATTTCACTCGTGGAGTTTTCATGGAAAACAACATGCAAACAAAGTAGAAAACTGAGTAAATTTTAAAAAATCTTCTCAGCCCTCAGTGTTTAACAGCTAGATATGTTTCCTTTAAATCAGATATGTTGTTTGCTTTCTCAGAGCCGCTGCCACACAGCAAATTGTGAGATTCCCGTTTAGCCACAGGGAGGTGATCTCGCACAAGCAAAAGACTGAGGCACCTCAGTAAAGTCACACTTGGTGGATTCTCTTTGCTTTAGTGCAGGCCCGATGACCATCATGTGTTCTTTCTTTTATCTGGCTTATCCTGTCACAGACCTGGAGAAGAAGGAGGAGGAAATAGAGCAGCTGAGAATGGATTGTGAACACTTCAGAGCCCGTCTGGAAACGGCCCAGGCAGATTGCATGAGAGAGAAGAAGGTAGATCTGCTGCCAGGATATTGATATCTGTGTGTTTGAATTTTAATAACAAAAGCAGTAATGACAAAATTTTCATTTCCATGGCACAAAATGAACCCTCAGTCTCAGAAACAATTTGGGATTTCTATCCCTAATAGTCATGCATATCCATATTAACATGACAAAGTAGAAGATTGTGATTGGGAAGATTGTGGCATAGCTGGAATCAAAAGGTCCTTCACAGAATCAGTTCTTGTGAATTTGACATTGCTGTAACATATTTGCGAAGAGGACAATAGAAGATAGTTTAAGCAGTGCAATGTACAGAAGGAAAGCAACCTCTCTTGTTGCTGTGTACCTTTGTTTAGTGTTAATAGTCTTTCTCAAAGTACCTATTGATCCAATTGCCATGTACAGCTGAGAATCAAAGAGCAATTTCAGGGCTCCTCTTGCTCTGTCAATATTGTATTTAGTGATTATGAGAGGGGCTATTCTTAACAATTAAGGGATAGCAAAGACACTGACTTCTCAGACTGTGAAGCCATTTGGGTTCAAATGAGTCTCTGTGAGAATCAGTGGTGATTATTTGCTGCAAAAGTTCATTTCCTTGGAGCCATGTTCAGTAGTCAGCAGTTGAGTTTGTACAGCTTGCATTTGTGATTGCACAAAGCCAGATGAACCACAAAAGTTAGTAAGTTTTGAAAAGGAATAGTGAAGAGTTCACTTTCAGTGCACATCTACCTGTATGATACACTGTGGAATGAAGTTTGGTATGATGGAATAGCTGTCAATCTGGATATTCCTTATTTCAAAATAAATATCTTCTGGGATGGATGTTGCAGTTCAGCAATAGGTACAGAGTTCATTTTGCTGTGCACTGAGGTCTTCAGTTGCAGGATAAAATCCCTGTAAAATTGAATGCTGCTGCTTTAGATATTAAAAAAGTTGAGTCCCACACATGGTTCTTGTTATTAGTACAAAATAAAGGGCAGGTGCTTTGGGTTTATGATTTCTTTTGGATGAGTTTTACTTAAAGCATGGATAGTTTACTAGGAGCAGTTGTTCTGGTGTTTTGGTGTTTCAAGGCTCTTCTTCGTGTCTTTGCTGTTGTGCAGTGTGTGGCAGTTGCCTGCCTGGGTTCTGTTAAATGCCAGGAAGGTGTATTTCAGTGCACTGTGCTCATGATGTTGTGAAGTCCTTCAGCTCTTCAGGATCCAAGAGGATGGTGTGTGTATATGAGTTATTTTTGTCCCTGCTAAATCACTTTACTGGTGTTTTTCATTTAGTTGCTGTTCTGCTCTGGGCATGAGCATGGAGTTTCTGAATTTTTTCTACATATTTATGTTCTGAAGGAGAAGAGAATTATTCACTGAAACAAACATGGAATAAATGCATTTCTGGTTGAGCAGTGTCCTTTTCTGAGCCCATCATAAATCAACATTTTGCATTCCAAATTCTCTGTGGAGAGCTGTAACACTGATTAGGGCATTGCTGTGCTTTCTGAACCTGAGCAAAACTTGAAGTGCGCATGTTATTCTTGGCTAATGGCTCCTTTGTCTGTCTTTTTGCAGTTCCATACTTGGGCACTGCTGTGTTCTTGTGCCTTGACCTTTTCCTGAAGATGGTGGTGTTGCACAGCACAGGGATTGCTGGGTGATGTGAGCTCTTAGGAGTGTTGCTTCCAGCCAGGTTATTTGCTTTTGCAGGCTCCGTTTATTTTCCTGGCTCTTGCGTGTACTATTTTGTTTTCCTTGCCTCATATCTTTGTTCTGATGTTGCTTTTGATCTATTAAAAAGTCTGGCTTTCTTTTTGCTGGCTTCGCATGCTTGTTGGGGGATCTAGATTTGGTATTACTGGATTTTATGTCTTACTCAGTATTAGCATCCAAATGCAAATAAAATGTCTTAAAGATAGATTTCCCTAAGACTAGGACAGTGTGGAAAAGACAGGGAGAATATAGGGATTAGGCAGGAAGATGCCTGAGGACATTTTGTGGATGCCCACGGTGGCAGAAAAGCTGGTGTGCCTGGCAGTGAATCATGTAAAAGATGGAATTTGGCTAATTTGCTTAAAATGATCAAAGTATTAAGAAATAAGAGACTTTTCCTGGGAGGTTCTGCCTATGGAATCAGCAGCAAGTGTCAGTCTTTTGCATATATAGATGAGAGAGACTCCAGAGAGTAAATACACACAGAAGTCTACTTGAGAAATGAAACTTGAACTTTACAAATCCTCACGTGCAGGTTCCATCAGCAGCAGTGCAGATCAGGCTGGTAGGTGTGATCAGGAGGCTCAGTAGGTAGCTGGTGACAGAGCACACACAGCTCTGTGCTGGTTGACACCGTATTATGTAAATTTTCAGATGAGTTTACATTTCTATTCTTTACAAACCCTCAACGTGAAGCATTGAGGTGAACCCCAAAACCAACAAGATACTTTAAAGTCTTAATGACAATACATGGTTGAATGTCTTGTTCTGTTTAGTTGCTTTCAAAACTGGCATAGGAAAGATTCGTTCTCATTTCCCCATACCTCATCCTGACAGTCAAACACACTGGGAAGGTTGAGCTGAGGAAGGTGTTTTCTGCAGTGAATTTGAAAATATCATGGGCAGAGTGAGATTCTTCTATTTTTTGACATTGTGCAATCTGTGATTCTCTCTTTTAATACTTGAATTAATATCATTTTTCTGGACTGGCCTTGGTCTTTCCCTGCAGCACTATCTAATACCAACCTACCTGGAGTTAGCTGGGAGCCCCCACCCACCCTGAGATGGCAGAATCCCTGCCTTGATCTTGCTGTCTGTGCTGGCTCTAAACTGAGAGGTGCAGCAGTTTTGCTGCTCCTGTGGCAGCTGGTAGGAAGCCAGTGAGACCTAGAATCCTGCCTAACTCCATGATATGCTTCCAGCCACCTTCCCATGTTATTTGAAAAAGGTACTGCCAAATGGAAGCTGTGCTCTGGTTCTGTAGGGTTGATTTGTTCTCTCTTTATGCTTTATGGCAAGAACCACTTAGCAGCCCACTTATGTGATCACAGAATCATTGTGTCACAGAACGGGTTGGAAGGGATCTTGGAGCTGTATTACCTCTTTCCAACCCCACTGCTGTGGGCAGAGACAACTTTCACTAGACCAGGTTGCTCAGCACCTCATGGATACATGGTGGTGCCTTGGCTTTTTCCAAACTTCAAACCTTAGGTGTGTTTTCTGGGGACTCTGTCTGTCTTTGCCACTGCTGCTCAGGACTATGCCAACAGGAAAGAGTTGGAAGAGACAACAGCAGTATTTATCCCAGATATCCAGCAAATGTTCCATGTTGGCTAGAGCAGAAGCCTGTTTTGAAAAAGACAACAACCCTCCCCTCCTGTAAGATGTTTCCTGTATCTTTTGGAAGGTGTCAGGGAAGGCTGGTCCCCTGCTGCTGAAACCCCCTCTCTCTTGAAGAGACATGGAGCTGTTTGCTCAGCAGATGTCTCCTGTCAGGCTTCTCTAGGTGCCACTCAGTCTCAATGGGTCACTTGGTTTGACCTCGTGGACAGTTTCTGGTTCCTGTCAGCCTGCACTACTTAGAGACAGCTCAGGAGAGAAGGAATGAGTCTGCAACTGCTCTGGGTTACCCTCCATTGCAGAAATGGCCATGATGGTGTTTCTTGTTCTGTCTCTTAGCCTAGAAACTTGGTGTGGGAGACGTGAAGTGCAACCAAAATTTCCTTATGCTGTTCCAGGAGAAACTGGACCTGCGGCAGCAGCTGAACGAGGCCAAGCAGCAGCTCCTGCAGCAGGCAGAGTATTGCACAGAGATGGGAGCAGCAGTGTGCACCTTGCTCTGGGGGGTATCCAGCAGTGAGGAGGCTGTGAAGTCCATTCTAGGAGGAGTAAGTATGGCAGCTGAATTCTGACTCCTGGGAATGCTCTCAGGCCTTTGAAAGAAGGAGCTTTAAAATAAGGGCTCTGCAGTGGAACACACTTTAAGGATGTATTTCAGAAACTGGACAGCAAAAATGTTTTCTGGTTGGCACGTTCTTTGGGAACCATCCATTTTTGTTTAAGAAGGGTGTGAGCTGTGAAGTGTTATGAATAAATGCAGTAATTGTTTCTTGTGGTACCAGATGGGGGTTTTCTGTTTTCCACCACACACAGCTGAACTGGAAGCAAGGCTACAGTAAGCACAATGTAATATCTTTACAAGCTAACAGGAGAGAATAGTTCTTGGGCACATGCAGGAGTTTCCATGCCTGTGGAGAGCTTGGAGGAGCTATTTCCATGGAAAAAAAGACTGATCAATTAATTCTCAACTTCTTTAAATCTTTCTGCTGCCTTAATACATAAATTACTCTTGGAAATTTAGAGATCCTCACTGCTCATGGATCATATTAAATCATCAATATTAAATATGGGCAAGTTGAAAAAAAACCCCAATAACAAACCACAAAAACAAAACAACAACAGTTAATGGCAATGGTAATATTGCAACTATCACAATTTCAATGCTAAGTGCAGCTGATGGAAATAGGAGAGACTAGGGCAACAGACGTGATAAAAATGATTTTCATTCTTGACACAGCCAACATGAGAAGGAATTGCTGTATTTAATCTGAGTGAACTGATGCCACAGTTTCTTTTGGCTTGATTTTTCAGCAACATGATGAACAGCTGAATGAATAGGATTAGTTCATTATAGTAAGTGGTAAACCAATGTGTTTGTAAGAGTTGTTCTAGTTGGGTGTTCTAAAATACAAGTACAACTTTACATTGGGTATTAGAAAGCTGTACAGTGATTCCTTATTAGTTACACCTTCTGATGATTCCAAATCCAAGCAGCAGCAGTTACTAGGAAAAACATCTGTAAAACACTGTATGAAGCAGTTAAAATGTAAAGAACAGGGCTGATTGCTGAAAGCAGTCTTTAGTATTGTTATTCAGTTGAATTAGTTAAAAACAAAACTGTTGCCTGAAGATTTGTTTGAAGGTAAAAAACCCAACTTTGAAGATGCAGTGCTTTGAGGGTTAGGTTGGTTTGAAATGCAAAATACTTCTCTTAGTCATTTCCAGCAATCGTTAAAGCCTGTTGAACTGCTGTACTTCTGGTGAAGATCAGAGCAGCATTTGGGGGCATCATTTTCTTGGGATGCTGCACGTAACACAGTAAAAAACGTGCCTGGGCTTGCAACAAGATTCCTAGGAAAAGTATAAATGCATTGTGTGGAGTTGTGTCAACCACAGATTGCAACTGGCAGTGAGTCAGGTCATTAAAAGATGATGAAGATTTGTCATACAGCATATTTGGTTTGGGTTATTTTGGGACAAGTTGTACAGCTTGTAGCTTCTTTCCTCCTCCCCTGAGAAGGTGCTGTGAAACTAAGGAAATGTATGAGAATATCAAGGGTGCTTTGAAACTGTTGCTGATATTTAAGCACAAGGGGAAGGTGGCATCAATTCAGAATCATGTCATGCTTTATGGAACAATGCCCGAGCTTTTTTCAGTCTTTGAAGGAATACAGAAGTAGGTCTTTCTTCTAGTCCTGTAATGCAAACAGACTGATGTTAGTGTGTCCATAAGGGTTGGGAAAATCACAACTTAAGCAGCAGATTTGAAATGTGACACAGGTAGTTCTCAAAGCAGTGGGGGGGAGATGCCTGCTGGTTTTTCCCATGTTCCTAGACAGAAGCACCATGAGAGAGTTTTCAAAGTTTCCTACCTGCATGTACCAAAAAAAGAAGTAAATTAATTCCCATGAGATTGTTTTGGATGTCTTTCAAAAAGCTTCAGCCAGGTATGACAGGCTTCTCATTTGGAAATACAACCTGGAGGCTTGACTTCAGAGCAGCATCAAGGCTTGCTCCAACTTGAGAAATTTTGGATCCTACAAGGTGTTTTGCTACTTCAGTTGTCTGATGTGGTGACAAATGACTTTATATTTTGTGGCAGCAATTTTTCATGTTACCTGGAGCTTTCACACAGGACTTCCACAGACAGCAGAGGGTTCATTGCACCATCTGAGCTCAAGCACCTTAATGGCTGCTTTCTGAACTGTCCTTATCTCAATGTGTGTGGGTGAGACATTCTTCAGTCCCATCAAAATGCCGTCAAGTTCATAAGAGACTATGCAGAGTGCGCAGTGTTTGCTATTTATAAACCTGATGGGTCTCTGCTGGAGCTCAGCACTAGTTAAGCAGTGGCTGCCTGGAAAGGAGGATCAGCAGAAAGGACATCAGTGAAACCTCAAGAGTTTGGCAAAAAGAAGATTTCTCTCATTTGCTGTGTTTTCTCTGCAATATACCAATTACTCAGGGTGCTTAGTGCCCTCATGTTCCCATGTGAATGTATTTTCATAATGACCTGCTGGGCTCTTCATTTTCTCTCACGCCCTCTTGCTTCTTGAGCTATAGTCAATGCTTGTGTTAAAATTGCTAACTCTGAGGAGTGGTGTCCATATAAAAACTACACCCAGCACCTGCAGAATTGCACTTATCTTCCTCCTCTTTCTCTGTGATCCCTTCATTCCTGTTGTTCTGCAGCCACAGCATCATTTGTGAAGATGCTGTGTGTTGTGCCTGCATTTTGTCCCCTCTTGCTGAAGTCACCCCACAGGAATGGTACATCTTTCATGTGGTGAATGTGCAGCACTGGAAGAATAAATGAATAAATAAATATATGTTACCACTAGCTTTCACATACTGTGAAAGCAGTAATTTTGCAAAAGTGTTAAGTTTTTCAGTCATTTTACAAAATGAATAAAAGTTCAGGAATTTCTTGAACTCTCTCATTGGGTCACTGCTGGGAATGACTAAAAAGTTTCAGCTGCTTCATGAAACAATTGGAAAAATTGTTAAAGACACTGGGAAACTCAGCATTATGGGCTCCCTGCCACACTGTTTTGGTTATGAAAGCCTTCATCTGCTGTATGAAATAGAGTTCAGCGATGTTTTACTATTCACAATTACCAATAAACAGAAACGGGTCTCTCTGTCCTTTGTGGACTCTGCACCTCAGGGCAGGCTCTGACTGCCCTGAGCTTTGTATCAGGTGCTGCTTCCTTAGCTGATAGCTCCAAATGGAACAGGACTGCAGCAGAGGGAAAAAAAACTGTCCCATAATCACAGCCTGTGCTCCTGTTCGTGTGCTCTGATGTGATTTTTTTTTTTTTTCTTTCATGACATGGTTAACTTAAGTTCAACCTGTGGCCCAGGAGAGACCTCCATTTCCTTTTCCAAAGAACTGCTGCAGAGCCTATTACTCTCCATCTGTATTGAGCAATTAATGAGTCCTATTAGGATCCATTTGAATTCTGGTGGTTTTTTTTCCCCTGGGGACTTCATTGTTTTCTTAGGAATTTCATGTTAAGTCTCTAATCTTCAGCGGATGTTGACAAAAGCTACTGTAGTAGGGCCAGGTAAACATAAAACACCTGATGCAACTGCTGCAAGAAAGAGATAATATTCTTAATTCTGATAATAAGCTTTACTTCTGCTGGTTGATTATATATTATTGTGTGCTTAGGAGATAGATATGCAGTAGCTCAATATTTTTATGAATAAATGTAGCATTGAGTAGTTTCCTGTTTTCTTTTGAGGTAGTGGTTTCAGATATTAAGGGATCAAACATGTCATTCAGTGAATACCTGGTATTTTCTGCTGTTTATTTGAAGTAACTAGATGTTTTAATAATTTGGAAGATTGACCAGTGTTACTGCAGCATCTAATAATTATAGTTGCTATAGTGTGTGTAATCTTTCTTCTCCATACTTGCAGAGTAAAGCAGTAAAGTTTTTCACAATCACTGCCCAGACCATGGAGAGCTTTGTGAAGTCATTAAGTGAAGACATGAAACAGCAGGATTTGGATTCTGAGGAAAATCAGTTTGTATTAGCTTTGGCAGGGATTGTAACAAGTAAGTTAATGTTGTGTCTCAGAATAGCATTCCACACCTACTGGGAATGTGTATTGCCTCAAAGAGGCTGCAGTGAATACAGCTTTTCAAAGTTAAGTTGTCAGTGTTGATATCTTGGATGACTTTTCTGGTTTTCTAAAGTTCTAACAAATTTTGTTACTGACACTTCTGTTACAGGCACTTCTGTGCTGCCTGTGACATTGTTAAGGATTAGATGGGTAAGAGCCATTGAGTTCTGAAATTCCCTATTGTATCCCTCAGTGTGCAATGAAACAAGGACCATTGTACCAGTGAGCATTGAACAATTTACTTTGTGAGTCACCAATGATGCCAACATCTACAAGATTACAAATTGCAGATGGTGCAAGTAGATCAGCCCCAGCTTAAGGCATGGACTAAGGATTTTGAAAGTGCTTAACACTTTTGTTACTGTCACATACCCTGCACCTTCACTGTATAAAAGAAGGTTATAAACCTGACTTCCATACCAAGTTTTTTTTTTTTAGGGCCAGAAAATAAGTAAAAAGCCACATACCTGTTGTAGAATGACTCCACTTGGTTTGGGAGGCTGTGAGGCACAAGGTTGATACATCATCTGAATTTCTCTGAAACTGTAACTGTTAAAATTACAGTAAAGACATGATGCAAGATAGGTGAAACTGGATATTAGTATAGATAAGTGAATCTTGAATGAACAGCTTTTCTAAATGTGGGATTTGTAGCTGTTGGGATGTCAGTAAAGGTAAATAAAATAATAAAATTATTATGTGATGCATTATGCCGCTGTATTGAGTAGGGGGCAGGTATATAAGAGAAAATAATAAAGGAAAATCTGCTTTGGAAAAAGTAGCCTTTGGAAATAATTTTGTCTTTTGGTTTGTGCTTGAATAATGTCACACTTGCAAAAGGTAGGAAAATAACTTTGGAGTAGATGTTCGTAAGAGTTTTGGTGGTGTGATGTGCCAGGTATACTGAATTGAGTGGTTGTAAAACTCTGCAATTCTGTCCCTTTAAAGTGGAACCTACAGTGCTCAGCTTTGTTTCAGTCACACATTACCTGTGGATGAATACAGCCTTTTGTTTCACAATTTTGCTGTTGAGACACTGAGCATTCTGAATAAATGCTTTGCTTCCCATTGCAGAATTCTGAAGCTTGACCAGTTTGTTGTTCAGTATTTGCTATGTAGGTGAATGTAGTCTGAAGTTTTTATCAATGCCATAGTTCATTCTTCACAGCTGACCTATCTTTCTAGTGGTCCTGATAATTAGCATGAACTTTTGTTTGAAACATGATTTTTGGTGATGTTCTGTGCTTTCCCACAGATGTGGCTGCGCTGGCGTGTGGCCGTGAGTTCCTGGTGAGTTCCAGTCGGGAATTGCTGGACACAATGATGCATCTCCTGGGAGACATGAAGCCAGGACTCTGTAACAAATTTAAAGTGTATGTTGACTGTTTTTGCCCCTTTCAAATGAAATGCATTATCTTGCAGTGCAGCTCAAGTGATGACAGTAGTTTTCCCACTCCCCCATTATTCCTTTCCCGTAGAGGAAACAATTTTTGCAAGCTCTTTTGCCAGTAACATTCCTTGCAGAAAAGCTTTATCCAGGTTTTGTGTCTCTTGGGAAGTCTCTTAAGCACCATAATATTGTAAAGGTGAGCAGGGGTGCCCTCTTGTAGCTTGGGAGGGGGTCATGAGTTTTGTGTGAAATAAGGAAGGTGTGAGGTCAAGTTTTACAACAGAGAAGATGTGGGAAATGTGAACTCATTTTTATTCCCTTCTAATATGAAGTGTAAAATGTCACATCCTTAGTGAAGAAAGTGAGTTGTGGATCTGCTAAGAGCAAGAATTATATAATTTTAGGGTCTGTGGCCGCCAGACTCACCACACCCTTCAGTTTGTTAGAGGCAATGCCTGAAAAGTGACCTTGCAATACAACTTTAAAGGCAAGGCCCTGTTTCACAGTTCAGCTACAGCAAAAGTGCTTTTCAGTTGATGGAGAGATTAACAATCATCTTTGTCTTTTTCTCCAAGACCTTACAAGCTGAGGATATATGGCCTTGATTGAGCAAATGACTGTGGCTTAACGAGTGGCTCATGTGCTGAACTGTGGGCACTGGTCCTGTACACCTGGTTCATTTGTTCATGAAGGTGCTTTGAGCCACTGTGGTGGTTTTTTCATAAATACACAATTCATACCACAGGCAGCTGCCACAGCTCAGCTGACACACAGCAGCCCTGTCAGCTACAGTAACCTGACCACATCCAGGCACACATTTAGGCAGGTTGGATGTGATAGTCATGAAATCAGGCTCAGTCTTCACTGGAGAGGTTTTATCTTGCCTAAGCTCAGCTGTCACAGAGAGGGATGTTGAGCATTTGCTGACTGACTGGGCTCCTTCCCACAATCCTTGAGAAGAGATGGTGCTGTCAGGTGATTGCTCATGTGAGGGGGAGCAAGTTGCCCTCTGAAGGTTTTTGCCTTTCCCTGTTGGGTGGTGAGGGGAAAGCTGAACTACCTGTGCTGTAGAGATTGCCTTGATGATTTGAGATGAGTTATTTACTCTGCTTCCTAAGCACTGGGCTTGAAAGTCAGTGGTAGGGGTTTTTTGATAAGATCCCAACTGAAAGAATTGTATGAGAATCTCAATTTACAAAAGAAAAGGTAATTTGTGCCTTCATGTGTATAAAAAAAATCAAACCAACCAACCAAAACCAAAAAACAGCCCTGAAAAGAGGATCCATACTGTTTCAGAATCTGCAAATGGGATAAAAATAAAAGAGGACTTTGAGAGGAGGAGGGAAGATGTTCCTACACACACTCTGTATTTCAGGTGGAAATGTGTCTATGGGTCTAGATAAACTATTTTTGAGCATTTCATATTGCATGAATGTAATTGGATTTAGGGGCTTTCTTTTGAGTTTATACATTGGGTTGCTTGTTGCTATACTTCAAAATCTGCCTGCTTTGCAGAAGAATTACCCATGGTGTTGTAAGCTTGGCTGCCAGTACAGCACTGCTGGTAAAATCTACCTAGAGCAATCCTGTGAGGTGGCAGGGAATTCAACAGGGGCAGCTTTGAAGGGTAAGAAATGGAGGGAAGCTTGGATGAGACATTGCTCAAAGTGGATGATAAGTGAGAAATATTATTCATATGTTACAGTAGTTTGAATGCAGTGCAGTGATGATATTTTCTGATATCCCACAGAACCAACTTTTTTTCCCCTTACTCTGAACTTGCCATTGGATTAAAAAAAATTGCTGTATTCTGACATTAGAACAAATGCCAGAAAGGACATTTCTTCATGGCCTTGTCAGAGAATGAGGGACCCTAATTTGCTCAAATGGTTTAGTGCAAAATGTTTGCCCATGTTTGTCTTTCATGTCCATAATTAAAAAAAAAAAAAGTCCTTTTTTTATGAGCTCTATATATGTCTTGTCACTGCTCAGTTTGAAAAACCTGTTACTAACACTAGATTTTTTTTCTTATCCTTTTGGGGAGTTTTCCAGTTTTGGGGGGTTGGTTGATTTGTACATAAATTGTTCTTTGCATGTAAGGTTTGTTTTGCTGCTGCTTAACCTTAGCAGCATTTTCGTAAGCAGATGTGTCAGAAGAACTCCCTCTTCTCTTCCCATGGGGAACAAAAGGCAGGACAAAGTGAAAGACAACTGTGAGATAAGGAAAATAAAGGTTGTCATAAATTTTAGGGTGATTTCAAAGTTAGGTGAAGACGGACTCTGGAGTCATCATAAACTATATTTACACATACATTTATATACATATTCATGCAGACAGAAACATTTTTAAAACTCACATGAAAATGTTCATTATTGTGGAAATGCAATGTATTTTTCTTAAAGCATCACCATGGAACACCATGGGAGAGCATTAACTTACAATCTGATTAGTTGACGAAAAAAGTTGACTGTTCATTTTAAATGTTGTGGTTGTCTTTTGCTTAGGTCTGAGGTTTTATGATTATTTTCTAGCTTTTCAAATATATTTTTTATTGTTGTGTGACAAATCAGAGGAAACTATGAGTCCAATTCTAGTAAGCTGATAAAGAGAGGAAAAAGCTGATAACTCTTTTCTAGTTGTAGCAATCCTGTGTTCTATTTGGGTGAATATATAAACAAAAAAATTACAGGGAGAACCTGTCGCTTACCCCAAAACTGCTGTGATACCCACTGTAGTCTGTGAGTATGGAATAAATAAATCAAGGCATCATCCTGAGTGCTGAGACTGAAATCTCAGGGGTGTCCTTGCCTTTCTGAAATAGCAGATGTGAAAGACTTCAGGTTTTCTTCTCATTGGTGTAGGGTTTGTTCAATGTTTGTAATTGTTACACAGTCAATAAACATTTACATAATTGTTTGTAGCTATAATTAAATGGTTGAGAATATTCAACTTTGCTTTTGTGGCATTTGAAAGTAACCAGTAAAGAGACATATTTAAACATAATAGTGCATTTTATGTACTAATCCCATGTATTAGCAAGACAAGAAGAGGCTTTAGCTGTGCATTTAGTTCTAGATTTTAAAGAAAGCATTGACAGATACAGTAGTACAAGATGTTAATTAAATTTGGCTTGTCTAAGTAGGAAGATTATGAAATGCATAATTAAGACTCACTCCAGATTTTAGAAAAAAACCCACCAGAAAGTATTGTTCATCCAGTAATCATTTATGTCAGGTTTGCTTTAATAAGCACTTCTGTAATTATTATTGCAAAAAATATTTACTACAATGTTCTGATACTGGAAGTGAAGATGGTTATAAAGGGCCTGGAAATGCTCCTCTATTGTGCCTAGGTGAGTGTGTTTAATTAAATATGCTGTTACATATTAATATGCCACTGCATTGCCTTGTGGGGTACTCCAGCACTCCAAAAACCTCAGCACTTCCCTGGATCACCACCACCAGTCCCTTTTGTCTGCACAAAGCAAACAAGTGAAATGAAAATACAAACACAGCAGTGCCATTTTACGTCACTTTATTTCTAACTGCAAATGTCAAACAGATTAAGGGTGAAAGACATTCTCAAGAAATGTTAACATTGCCATTATAAGATGATGGTTTATTGATTATTTCCATTCTGGCTGATTATAGGTAGTGCTGTGCTCTTTTGTCAGGGCTTGTTCTGGAAGCCCAGAGCTGCAGGAGCTGTGTGAAAAGCAATGTATAGGTTTTACCAGCTGCAATTTCAGATCCAGAGCACCTCTCCCTGCTTGGCAGTGGCCACTGGTGCAGTAGATTTAATAAATCCGCTCTTCCTTCCTTCTCTTCCTTAATAACTGAGATGATCAAACTCAGAGCACATAAATGACACCTCTTAAAACTCAGTTTAGCCTGCAGTGGGTCACTGCCTTTTCTGCTTTCTGAAGGTGACCACAGAATGTCCTAAAGTCTGCTGGGGGCATAGGAGCTGAAGCCATGAGACCTTGTTTGAGAACTGGAGGTGTGAAGTCCATTTGGAATGATCATTTCCCTTTTGTTTGGACATGGTGGCAGTCCAGTGTCAGGCAGGTTTATCTCAGGCATGAGACAGAGTAGTAGCTAAGCTGGCTCCAGAACTGAGAGCATTCCAGCCCCTCCCTGAGAGCTTACTCTTTTCCATGTGTTTGGAATATGTGATTTAAAGTAGAAACAAAGGTTTGCACAGCATTGCTTATACATAATTAGAGATTTATCTCAAAATATAAATTATTAGCACAGGCTTCTGCATCGGTACATGCTTTGACACAAATGGCAAAAGATGTTGAAGCATGCAAAGAAATCAAAGGCCCTCACATCTCCTTTCTTTCAATTCTAGGCTAATGCTAATGTCACTTTACAATGTGAGTATCAACATGAAAGGCTTGAAGTACATCAGTGAAAGTCCAGGTTTTATTCCCCTGCTTTGGTGGCTGTTGAATGGTAAGTTGCTCTAAGAACTTTGTCAACTGAGACTTTCAGGATTCTGTAGATTTGCAATGGATGTTGCAAATAACAGACCAGAAATTTTTATCTGTAACCTGAGTAGCTTTTGATAGAATAAAAGTAAATATAAAGGGCAGATAGCTGGAGGGAGATGTGCATTTCCCACAAAGTTTTTGGCACTGTATGTAATAATCCATTAATGTAAAATTTAAGGGTGGTAGATTTAAGAGTAAAGAATGAAGAAATTTGATGAAGTGGTTTTTAAAAAAGCCACTTGTGTCTTCACATACCAACTTTAAAATAAACCTTAAGGGGAAACTACATATCAGTTCACTACCATTAACAAAAGGAAATGCACACATTTGGGGGGAAGAAGCCAAGCCTGTAACTTCACTGACCCATTGCAAAAGTGTCCCTTTCTGAAGAGAGGCCTTGTGCCTTAATAGGATTTGGGGCTCCAGAACTATTCCCAGCTATGCCTTTGGCCAGTGCAGCACTCCAAGGAACGTCAAGGACTCGTGTTGTCACTGTCAAGTACATGGGTGACATCAAAGCTCTGCTCTTTGGGAGGCTTCAAATCCCTGAGCAGGAGCCAGCAGGGATTGACGTTGGACTGGGCTGGCAGCTGCATGCACAGCTCGGGAGGGACAGCAGGGGGACAGAGCTGTGACACTGCCCTGCCTGCACTTTCTCAAGATTTATGAGGAGATTCTGGTGTGCAGATAGGACTGGGGAGGTTAATTATCCCTTTGTTCTGCTAAAACCCTGCTAAGGTACAACTGCTTAATACTTGGAGTAGCTGAAATGAGAGATTGCATCTGTTTTTTTCCAGACATTATTTTGATGCTGAATTTTTGAAAAAGCTTTGGTTAGGGTTGGTAAACTGAAAGCTATTTGTATAGCTCATGGTTCCCTTAACTATTTTACAGAAAATGTAACTGCTCAAGCTTTTCATCAAATAATTTCCTGCTGTGGAATGCCACAGGCTCTCTCTTCCACGGTCTCAGGAAATTAAGTAATTCTTGTAAGGGAAAGCACCATTTCTATAGGGGTTTTTAATATATTTTGATAAAAATGGGATCCTCAGAGAACATCAAATACATGGTCTTTTGTTCACTGTGCTTTGAAATTTTACATGTCTTGGTATAGGTTTTCCTTTTAATTTATGTTGACTAATATACACATAAGCTATTCTAGCAAAAAATGCTAACCCAAAAAAACCCTCAAAGAATCCTGTAGATCTCTGTAGTTTTCCAGCATTTAATCTCTCTCTAAATGTCTCTACTTGGAAAATTCAGCGGCTTCCTCCCACTTTTGCTCTTCTCCTGTTTCCTTGACCAGCATCTTCAGGTTCTGCTAGCCATGATTCAGCTCTCAAACACCTGGAGCTGCTACAGTGGAAGGTCCTGTTTTTTCCATGCAGGAGAGTAGAGCACTACCCTGTGCTGGCAGAGTATCCTGGATGTGCTGCCTGCCTGCAGGAAGCTTCTTCAAAGCCTGTTTTGATTAAGGCTTATGACATGACTCAGCTTTCCAGTTTTGTGTGCTTTTATCACCATTCCCACTAAGAGAGGCCCCAGAAATCATCCTCTGATATTTTTTTTTTGTTTTCAGAGAATCATCCTGTTTGCTTTTCCATTGCCGTTCTACAAGTGTCCATGACCTCAGCCTGTACATCAGGCCCATCTTTCTCCCACTGCCTTGCATGCAGCTGATTATTCCATCAAATTCCTTCTCTGAGCTCTTAGTCTCTACCTGTCCTTGTCCCCTGAAGAAGAATGTCCTTCCCATTAAATGAAGAGAGAAAATAATTGACTCGATTGTCTTTATTTCCCTTTGTTGTATCTGAAGGAAAGAGGGATTTGACTCAAGCTGTCTCACAGCATTTTTGAAGAGACAGAAATGTGCCTCGATGTTGGATACACTGATTGGAAGAGAAAGAAAGGAAAAAAAATCTAATAAAGGTTCCTAATGGAGTAAGAATGTTAACAGCAAACTATCCTGCTGTCCTTGGAAATGTGGATGAGCTGGTGTGACTTCATGTTCACTAACAAGAATTCTTAATAGCTCTTTCTGCTGGAGGCTGTACTGATCACAGGAGAAAACCAAATGTTTAACACAATTTTTGAAGATACTGCAGGTCTCTCTAGCTTTAACGCTTCATGAGGTGGGCTGTCTTTTTCTTCCTTATTTTTCTGCCTTTTTAAAACATTCTGAAAGATGAACACCCTTTAATAACCAACAGTGATCACTGAATCCTCTGTGTAGGTATCAGCTGTGCCTGCCTACACCTTCCCAGCCTGGTGCCAGCATAAAGCACATGAATGATGACTCAGATTTCTGTCCATGGAGCAGCTTGTGGGATCAATAGAGTTCTCCTCTTGTGCAGCACCATTTGTTTGCAGAGCAGCTGTTCCCATTTCGGACAAAATGGGCAGCTTTAGCTTCCTGCATCAGCTGCTGTCCCTGTGTTGGTGTCCTGGCTGAGGTTTCACATAACTTTCAGATTAAAGAAGCCCTGTCCTCAGCCACAGAAAAAGAAGCCTATATCATATTGGGTAGAAATCCACCTGAGATTTGTCTTTTTTTTTTTCCATCTAAAGAAGGAATAAGACATCCATTCTGTAACTCCCAAAGAAGTGGATTGGAACATTACTCTACCAAGAATCTCTTGAAGAATAAGAAGTAACAATCAGCTCAGGTATTAACAATAAAGACTAAATTTAATGTTCTTCATTTCTGATCATGCAGAACATCTGGCAGCAAATGAGTGCTGGAGAAAAGGGGTCTAAGCTCTTCTCTACTTTCCCTGTTTGGTTGAGGTTTTTTGGTTGGTTGGGCTTCTTGACGTTGTGTTTTATTTTAGTTTCTTCCCAGCTTTCCTTTTCTTTGAATGCAGTTTAAAAAAATTGTCTCTTTGCATAGTTGAGAAAGCATGGAATTCAGAGACACTTTGTCAGTGACATTTCTTGTCCATAGCTGGCAAATTGCTCCAGGTACTTCATTAAACAAAACACAAAAAGAGAAATAGGACTGATTTCTCTAGGACTAATTTAGATCTTGCCCTTCAGTTTCCCCCACCACAGTTCCATGTGGAAATCCAACCTTGTTTATCCAAATTCTTTGCAAATGATGGTCTCTATTAGAAATGCTTGTATGAAGCACATTCTCACTTTGCTGCCTGCACCCTCAATATTTGCTTTCCATGACTAACTCTGAAGGTTTCTAATGCCTTGCTCTTCTGTCTGAATTCATTATGTCTGTGAGAGCTTTTGAAATTTCAGGTTATTTGTATGGCAGCATGTTATTTAAAAAACATCTGGACAAACAGAACCGTCATATTTATAAACTGATGTCTGTATTAAAACAAAATTTGGTTCATAAACAAAACCAGTCTTTCAAGTGCTCAACAATTTCATCCTCTTGTCACAGAACCATAGAATATATTGAATTGGAAGGGGTGCATCAGGATCACTGAGTCCAACTCCTGACCCCCAAAAAAATCTCAAGAATCCCACCATGTGCCTGAAAATGTTGTCCAAATGCTCCTTGAACTCTGGCAGGCTTGGGACTGTGACAACTTCCCTGTGTTGCTTATTCTAGTGCCCAGCCACCCTCTGGCTGAAAAACCTTCTGATATCCAGACTAACCTCCCCTGACTCATCCTCATGCTGTTCTTCAGATGGTGAAATGAATCTGAAGGAGAGGATTGCCCTTTAAGACACATCCATTTGGGTAAATGCAGGGCTGTCAGCTGTGACGCAGAGTTCTCTGAGCCTCAGTTTCTGGGAGGCTGGAAGAGAGGCCAGGCCAGACTCATGGAATGTTTGCCCTTTTCCATACTCATACTTCTCCATACTGGGCTGTGTGCCCGGGTGGAGCTCGGGGCTGTCCTTGCCATCTGAGCAGGAGCTTCTTGACAAGGTCCTTGCCCTGCCTAACAACTCATGCAAATTGATGTTCTGTGAGGAGCAGTGTTACCCACCAGCTACAGAGCTCTGTGCAAACTCCTGCTCACTCTCAGCCCTTGAGTAGAGGCCAGGCAAATTGGGACTCAATTGCTGCTTCAGTTTGGATTCTGGGAGTCTTTCTCAAGGATTTCCCTGATAAAAGCATAACAAACATGTCTGTAGGAGACTGGGGATTTCTCCTTAGCTGAACTCCATGTGGGAGCAGCCCCCCAGCCAGGGAGGACACTGGCAGAAACTCAGCTGTAACACAGGAGCTGGGGCAAAAATTTTGCAGAGAGAAAGTGCATTTGTGCCTGCAAGAATTGCAGCAGCAAAGTTTGGGCTTTTTTTCTACTTTGGTGTTCTCCCTTCTCCTTTCCCTGAGAGCATCTTTACTACATTTTTTGTCTCCTCAGACCTATCAACAGTATGGAAATGTCTGGAAAACTCTGCTGCTGCAGATGCTGCCTCAGCCCTGCCAGCATTGGCAATGCAAAGGAATCTTACACAGGGGAAGCCGTGGCTGTCTCTGTTGGACACAGATGCTCTGACAGGCTCTTTACAAGGAAAGGCTGAGAGGGAGATTGCTCCTTCCTGCTGGAATCAGACAGGAATTGAATTGAATCATATCTACAGCAGTGGTGGGAAGTTTTTGGAATTGTCAAGTCACAGAATGCCTGGTTTAAGTTGGAAGGGGTCTTAATAGACCATCTCATTCCAACCCCCGTGCTGTGGGCAGGGACATCCTTCCACTTGACCAAGTTGCTCAGAAGTCCATCCAATCTGAATTTGAACAATTCCAGGGATTATGTATCCACAGCTTTTCTGGCCAACTTGTCAGTGCCTTATCACACACAAAGTGAGGAATTTTCTTCCTAATACTTAATCTAACACTCTTCCAGTCTAAAGCCATTGCCCCTTGTCCTATCACTACATTCCCTTGTGCAAAGTCCCTCTCCAGCTTTCTTGGAGCTCTTTTAGGCACTGGAAGAGGCTCTAAGTTCTCTCTGAAGCTTTCTCTTCTCCAGGCTGAACAGCCCCAACTCTCTCAGCCTGTCTTCATAGCCCTTCGATCATCCTCCTCTGGACTTGCTCCAACAGATCCATGTCTTCGTTATACTGTGAGCTCTGGGGCTGGAGGCAGCTCTGCAGGTGGGGTCTCACCTGGGCAGGGCAGAGGGGCAGAATCCCCCCTCTCCTGCTGCCCATGGTGTTTTGGATGCAGCCCAGGACACTTTTGGCTTTCTGGGCTGTCAGTACACGTGGCCAGCTCATATCCAGCCTCTCATCCACCAACACCCCTGAGCCCTTGTCCTCAGGGCTGCTCTCAATCCCCCAGCCTGTGTTTGTGCTTGGAATTTCCCCAACCCATGTGCAGGACCTTGCACTTGGCCTTGAGAACTTCTGTGCTCATGTACACAGGCACAGCTGTAAACAGTGTGCTGGCAATAAATCTTGCATTCAGGTGGCCAGGGGATGGTGTGGCCACGTGTAAATTGAGTTCACACAGCTCCAAGCCAATTGTGTGTCAGATAAGCTGTTCAGCACTGATGTAATGCAATTACTTAAACACTGCTGTAGGGGACAGTTCATCTGAGAAGCCTGGTGCTAATGACAGATGTGACTAAAATCCCCACGTTATCAGCTGCCTTTTGTCAGGGACTGAAAGCCAGTGACATCAAACTGAGCTGGCAGCTTGCAGGACGTCAGCAAACTCCAGCAGTTTCAACACCTTGGTAAAATTACATCAGCACCTTATGATGGTGCTAGGTTTGTGCTGTAATCCTGGCTGAGGCAAGCAGCTTAATTTCTCCCCCTCTTCTCCAGAAATAATGGCAATAGTTTGAGATTGTAGTCGGAGTTGTGTGTGCTGCTGGTTGGGAGGATGTGATGCACTGATTTGATTACAGCTAAAGGAATTTTTTGATCTTGTACAAACAAAATGTTACTCAGCTAGTGCAGAAATGACTAAATCTGGAAGTTGTTGACATAAATATAATGCTGAATAATGAAAATTCCTTACATTTCTCTGAGTGCTTTGTAGACAGGGCTTTTAGAAAACGTCCCTAATGATATTGGAGACAAGAGAAACATTTCTCTGGTATTTTTGAAAAATCCTCTTAGGAAACATGATTATCCTCAATAAGTAGTATTCTCAAAACCACATGTAATCCTCAGGGAGTGTATTTTAAGGCATATGTATTTATTTAACTCAGAACATCTCAGAATACATTCAAAACAATGGCAATCTGAGGTTAAATGTGTATTAAGTCATCTTCTGGTGCAGGATCATTTCCTTCCTTTGCTGGATGCCCCCGTGCCTAATCTGTTCTTCATTTGAATGACTCAAGATGTTGAGCTTCCCTGGCTGCTGCTGGAGATTCTTCCTAGAACCTCCCTGCTCTTACTGGAAAACATTCTTGTTCATCAAGCTGGAAATAATTTCCTGATCTCCCACAGATCTTCATTTTCTTGGCTCCCCTGCTAAGGCTTCCCCTGATCGATTCTTTAATTTCTACAGCCTTTAAACACTTGCAGATAATGCTAATATTGATTCCTGTAACAATATTAATAACAAAGCTCTTTTCATCTTACATATATGAAGCTTCCCAGCAGTACTGCAAGCCATTAAAAGTATTAGTAGCTTTATTTCATGGAGGAATAATGTCACACAGAGGAAGATTGTAAATGAACTACATAGATTTCACTCCCCAAAGCTTCTTTCTTCTTACCTATTTGGGCTATAGTTTGTGGCTGCTATTTCCAATGAATAATTGTAGAACAATACTAAGAACAGAAAAAGGGGGAGGTGATCTGTGCAGTTTTTGAACAATATCTCAGGCAAAAAAATAGGCATTAAAAAATACACAATGTGGAATGCATGGAGGCAAAACAGGAAGGCAAGGGAGGACAGAGTCAGGCTTTTAGTCATACTTGATTAGGTCAGAATAAGTCTGAAAACCAAAACTTGTACTCAGGTTTTTTCAAAAGGATTCACTGAAGTGGTGGCCAGGAAATTGGGCATGAAGTCTTGCTGTGAGGCTGAGCTGCAGCATTTCCCCAAGAGTTACCACTGCTCATCACTCAGAAAGTTGCACCTGCTGCTACTGCTGGAGATGACGATGGAAAGAGACTCCTCAGAGCCCTCAGCCTGGGTGTCAGCAGTAAGAGTGGCTGTGCCATGGGTGTGCAGCACTAATCACAGGGATTTTATTGATTTGACATGTTTAAAATTGTCCAGCATGCCTAACAGCTAGGATTCTCATTGCACAGAAGAGAAGAAAATGCATGTTATTTTTTGGGTTTGGATAATACTCGTGCCCTCAGACTATATCCCACCCTGCTGGTTTTCCAGGAGAAAGTAGAACTCCTTTCTTAAGAGGTTAATACTTGGTTATTTCCATTTATGATGGAAAATGGGGGAAGAGAGAAAGAGTGCCTGGCTTTTGGATGTAGATCAGATGTCACAGTCTTTAATATTGTTCTTCAGACTTGTGCTGTTGGGAATTACTTAAAAATCCCCATCTCAGCAGTGAGTTTCATGCTGAAATCCAGAGTCTTCAGTGTCCATCACATCCTATTCCCTGCCCCCCTGGGTGCTTTCAACCCTTATGCTTTAATGAATAATTCTCCTCAGTCCTTTTTCAGGTCACCAGTGTTACGTGTGAAATAAGCCAGGAAAGGAAAGAACTTGCCTCAGCCCCACCAAATACCTCCTCCCATCTCAGTGCACTCTGGTTCATTACTGCACTGGTTTTATGCTCCTTCAGTGAGATTTTGGTCTCTCTGGTGATTTTGTGCTCAAAGTGATCTGAATTAATTTTCTCAACCTTTCTGCACAACCCTTTATCAAAGGCTTGCTGAAGACTAGGTATGCTAATGAAAAACACATTAAAAATGCATGGGCACGTGGGACAAATAACTGCTTCAGCTATAAAAATATATTAGATGTTTTCATTTGGAATATGCAGAATAGGGAAGTCTTTCTACCACATGCTTTTTGTAAAGCTGTAAACCACTAAATGCAAATGGGCCATTGCGAATGATTAAAATGTAATGCTCCTAATGTTTCAGTAATTAAAAATGCATCCTGTGTTCTTAGCAGTGGAGTTATTACATGTCTTCCTGGCTTAAGTCAGTCAAAGGTCTTTGCTGCATTTCCCTGGCACATTCCTGAGCAGCAGTGCTTCAGTACCCATTTCAATTTTGTGCAGAATGAATTAAACACTTGGAAGGTTGATATGTGGTTGCTAGAAAGTTTTATAAAGATTAATATTTTATTGAGCTTTGAGGAAATCTGAAGCCTCATATAAAAAGAAATTAAAGAAAAGCCTGATGATTTACTGCAGATTTGATTTGTTCGTCTGTTTGTTTTTTAAGTCTGAATAATCATGGGATACAGTTTGTTCTGCTCTTAAATTGGATTGCATCCAACAGTACATCCTGGGTACTGATTGGATAAATTCAGGTTGATAAATCCCCTGCTTTACAGCAGTTTCAACAACTGAAACACAAGAGAAAGGTTCTCTCCCTCGCTGTCCTGGTTTGGAGAACAGGTGTCTGCTAAGAAAGGCAGGAGCGTCTCTTTGAAATGGGGAATGTAAACCCTCTCCCTCCACGTTATTATAATTTTGAAATTAAGGGGCTCTCAGGCAAAGATATGGGAATTAGGAATAGCAGTTCTTTACTAGGGAAATTAAAATAGAAATACGGTATTAAAAAGAACAAACCCAAAACGCTGACAGAGTCAGAATATGAGCTGACGTCAGTCAGGCAGGGTGTTGGTATCAGTCCCATTAAATGGTGGCTGCATCCTCCTGCAGTGACAGATGTGTTTCTGTTGAAGCAGTGTCCTGTAAAAGGTGCAGTTTCCTCTGAAGGTCCAGTGATGATGTAGAAGGGTCTGTTTCTCCTGTATAACCCAGTGGAAAAAGGCTGCTTTGGTGTTTCAAATCTCAGTTTTTATCTTGGTAGAAAAGGCTTGGCTCCTCCCCCTGGGTGCAGCATCTCCCAGTGGGATGATGTAATTTTATCAGTCATGCAGTGGGACTCGATGGCCATTAGCAGAAGATATCTCCCTGGAGGAAGGATGGGTTGTAAAAAAGCTAAAGAACACTGCCCCACCTGGTTTTTAACAGATTACCCATTAGCAGAGAATATCTCCCATGGAGATGAGGATCACTGCCCCACCTGGTTTCAGCAGATGGTGACAGAATACACACTTTTTGGTTACATCCTGTATTGCAACCTAAGACACTCACAAACACTGCTGGGCAGAAGCTGCTGAGGGAGGACAAAAATGTGGTTTTCAGGTACCTCCTAGATCCAGCCAGCAGCAACAAGCACCTGGGAATTACAACACTTCCATTATTCCCTGTCTGCCTGGTGGATCCTTTCAGACTCACTTCTAACAAGCACTGGATGCTTTTCTTCCCTGTTTGCAGACCCGGACACCGAGGTTTGCCTGCACACCCTGCGGCTGCTGCAGTCGGTGCTGCTGGAGCCGGAGGTGCTGGCCAGGTCGGGTGCCGAGGTGCGCGAGACGCTGCCCTTGCAGCGCATCATCGCCCTGTCCCACAGCCGCCACGCAGAGCTGCAGGCCCTTGCCAAAGAACTCCTCGAGGATCTAAAAATATTTGACTACGAAGCGTAGAAGAGCTCTACAACACCAGATGCTTACGGATTTCCTGTATTTTTATGCTGCAAGAGTTGTTGGAGATGGGCTTGACTGAAAAAAAAAAGCTTCTGCCTGAGTTCCTCTGACAGAATCCTTTTTGTGAATTCGAATTAACCCAAAGAAAATCGTACCCCATTGTGTTTTAGATACCCAAATAAAACCTTGGGTGATCTGGTAGAGATAGGACAGGCTTATATTCTTTGAGCAGAATTTTATTGATAATGGGTTTCCAAAATGGTCTGTGGTTGTGCTGTGTATTTCCTGTCTACACGGGGCAAAATATTCTCATTCTTTGATAACTCTTCATTGCAGTGGTAAATAATCCTTTTGGTCCATCCTTTAGAATTACTGTACTGTGGGGAAAACTCTGTTACCTTTCATAACTTTTCTGTGTCCCAATGCACCCCAAGTTCCAGTTTTATTGTTGTTATTTCTCACCTCTTTCTATTGTAATAAAAGAAAAATTCTGTAGCATGTAACGGATTCTGCTTTCAAAATTTGTATTCAGATTCACTCTTAACTGCAAGTCAAGCTGGTGTGTGGCTGCCAGGCATGCTAGAAACTGGGCTATTGTTTTTAGAGAAGCCCTGAGAAGGGAAATAAATTGCTGTTGTCTGTGGGACCCAGTTGTGTGCTGAAGAGGCTGAAATGAGCTGCTGCTCTGTCGTGTGCAGCATCACATCCCCTCACAACCCTGGGGTTTGTTGGAGCTTCTGAGTACAGCTTGCTTACCTCAGGGCTAAATACAAATACTTGGTGCTGGATATTGGTAGAATTTCTAATGTTTTTAGAAAATAATAGCACTGTTTCTATGATGTCAGAAACAGAGCCAGTTAAGTGAGGCTGTTCAAGGGATCAGCAAAAGAGACACAGTGCTGTGGTAGCACCTTTTTCCATACTAAAGTTATTGCACCTCATCTGGGAACCCAGGGTGTTAAATAAAAATACAATGTGCTCTTCAAATTACAGAAAACACAAAGTAAACTTCATAGAATTTAAATATTATAATTGGCAGATAGCTTTTAGAGGGAGACCACAGTAAAATGTGTAAGTTAAGGTATAGGGCATCTCCCTTTAGGCTGTTTGCAGAATGATGGATGTTCAGAGTTAGAAAAGTAATAAATCAGCTTGAAATTGGCTCAGATGCTGCAGATGCTGGCAGTCTGTTTTGGGGCTGTAAAATGAAGATTAAGATAGAGATCTAACATACATGGGTGGGTTGCAGGGGTTCTGCCATGTCTGATTCAGCACTACACTGAACTTACCAAGTGCAGATTTGTGGAAGGCTTTATATCTTCTGTTAAGTGTGCTTTCTTTGGATTTGTTTTCTTATCTTGCTATCCTAGTTAATCCTCCTAGAGTTTAATCCTAAAGGGATCAAAATGATAATTGGTAGTTTCCTGGAATATCAACTCATGAAAGTGTTTGATTTCAAGAAACACTGAAGGGCATCATCCACTTTGCATTGAATTATCTGCTCACAAAGGTCTTTCATCAAACTTTGGAAGCCAGTAAATAACAGAAAAAGAAAAAAAGTACTTCTGCGAGCAGAAAAGCTGATGGAGCCTCATGTCCTGTGCATTTGAGATATTTCTTGAAAATTTCCCAACCTGAAACCAAGACTTACCAAGGGTGAGTGTGGTGTGCACAAGCTGGGAGTGACACAGGTGCTCACAGCCAGATCAGTGAACTGTGGTGATGGTCCAAATCCAACCTTATGAGAGGCACTGGCAGCGCATCTGCACCTCATTTCCATGTGAAATCAGGAAACAAAGCAATCAGGACTGTTCATCTTAATTTTGTGTCCTCTGGCATGGTCAGCCATGCTCAAAGTGGTGATTTGAGATACAGTTTTCCCCAGCAAGCTGCTCAGATCTGGTGATAAGTTCCTTCATTGTCTCCCAGATGTGACTGTATTTTCAGATGTAGCTTGCCAGGGCTGTTTCTTCAGAGCCAAATCATCAATGACCCACTAACCTTGAGAAAGACTTTTTTCTGTACAAAGTGTTACATTATGCAAGACTGAAAAATAAGAAAAAGTCACCTCATTTGTGAAATACAGTGTATATTTAAAAATACTAGAGAGGCAAAGTATCAGAAACATCAGAGATGAACCTGTGTCAAACAGTTCTCTAGGTAAGTCTGTGTTTTCCCTAAGTTTACTTTATCTAGGTGTTCACAATTAATTGGGCTTATGGAAAAGAAAAAGACAGCATTTGAGGGAAACCTATCACAGAGAAGCAAATTCGTAATACTTTTTTGGTTGGGGAAAAAAGGTGTCACTGGAGTCAAATGATGCTGAAACAAGGTGAGTGGAAAAAGCCAGGGATAAGCCTGACCCTTTAACATTCCAGAGTATTTGAAATGTTCAAGGTGTCACAGATGTTTTAGTGAAATGAGATGGACATTAGTGATTGCAGATTGCATGATGAGCTGTTAGATCATACTGCTGTTTTTGAGGTTCCCTCCTTCCCTAATCCCCACTTTGATGGAGCCAGGGACCAGTCACTCCTGCTCCTCCTTAGGTCTGGGGCTGTGTACAATTAGTTGTGCATACTCTTGGACATATCATGGTGGAATTCTGCCAGACCTTGGCATCTGTTCTCAGATCTATTGATCTGTTCTCCCCAGCAGCATCAATGCCTTCTTTGCTGTTCCTTTTTCCATCCTAAAATAGGCGGGAATCTCATGCCGTTGGTTGTAGAGAAAGTTGCAGTAACTTGTTGAGATGAGATACCAGCTATTAAGATGGCTAAAATTAGGTGAGGTGAATCCTACCCTTTGGTGCCTCTTTTGCAATAACAGATTTTGCAAGTTTTCAGATTGCCCTACTGTTTGCAGACAGCATTTTATAATCTTGTGTGTTGATAAGCTTGAGAGATCCCTGTTGGAAGAGTGAAGGCCTAATTTGTCTTCATGTGGTTAGTGCTAGAAATTAGGCTATTAAGTGACTGTGGATCTCCTTTGAGTCTCCCTTTCTCCTGAAAGACATCTTTTTTTGACAGGTTATGAATAAAAGTAAGTCTCTGAATAACAGAGACTGAAAATTCAGAGTGTGCCAAAGCTGTATGTATGAAGTTGAACAATGCATGGCACTCAGGATATGGTATGACACAAGGGGCTGCTGCATTTAAAGACTGCATTGTAAATCTCAGTTTTTATTTTGCTTCAGATTTGCTTAATTCTGAAACTCAGGACCATTAGAAAGCTTTACTGGTTTAAAATCAGGAGTTCAGCCTGGACTGTAAAACACCAGGTTTGGAGAGTGTTGCTTTTTTTGGATCCTTTTGAAAAGTTGGGATTCTTCCATGTAGTATTTGATTAACTGAAGTACTTAATTGATTAACTGGATTGGTAGCTCACAGGAGTGAAGTGGGTTCACACAGTCAAAGCATGAGTTTCAGTAGCTGTGTTCAAAGTCCAGAGTTACTCCAGCTTTGCCTTTTCCTCTGTTGTACAATCTCAGAGTTTCAGTGGAAGACAAAATGTGACTTTTGGTGCTGCTTTGAGATTATCAGCTACTCCAGACTTAAACCCATATAACTGAAAGCAAAATTTGACTCTTAGCTGTCTCAAAAGATGAAAAATCTGTTTTAACAACTTGTCAAAGAAAGTTCACAATATCAGCTGCACAATTAAAAGTGAACTTTGTCCCTTTCAGTCTGTATACACTGTACAGAATGATGAATGATGCCTGTTTGCTGATGCTCCAGAGAGATACTGCCTCGTCATAGTTGATGCTGGTGGTAAATTAGATGCAAAGGTAAAATAAATGAGGATCCCCTAAACTTACTTCCTGCAGCTGAAGAAGTTTAGCTGTGTAATGTACTGCCCCACCAGTTCTTTGTGTGGTACCTCAGGCTGGTTCAGCCTGAGCATGATCTGGCTGGACAGAAACCGGCACACCTCAGCAGGAGAAAGCAAGTTGGTGGCTCTGTGCCCTGTGCTGAGGAACAGGCATGGCAGCAAGAGGGGCCTGGCATCTCTGAAGGGCGCTGTGAGAGCTTGGGTGGGAGCAGCAGCCAGCTGTCCTGAGGGGAGGTGCTGTTTGGGGACATGGGGACACTGGGTTTTCCCAGCACTGGTGAACAGGGCAGTGAACTGGAGTTCAAGGCACATCATCCTGTTATGGTTGCTTAAGAGAGGGAAATCAGTCCCTTTTAAGGAGGAATTGGAAGAAGAATGGGAGATGTGACCATTTATTCTTGTGGCCACAAATGAACTTTCAGATGATTCAATTTCAGCTGGTTGCACCAGTCATTTAGCTGCTCCTTTGAGTTATCATTTGCACTTGCTATATGTGCTGATTAGCACAAATTGGCTTTCAGAATTGATAAGATTCTACAAGTCTTGCAAATATTGTATGATTCATCTCTTCTACTGCCTCCAGTCCTGTGAGGATGCTGGAGGTGAGGAGAAAGGAGTTTTCCTGGGGAATAAGGAACCTCTTTTTGCTCTGTTATCCCTGCCAGTGCTTGTACTACAAGTTATGAGCTATGCAAAGCATGGCTGCCCCTTCATTTCTCTTCACAGCATTTCATTTGCAGCTGCATCTGGCCGTGTCTGTGTTGTTTGGAATTTTCCAGGTTTCTGTGCAGGAACTTTTGCAATTGCTGGGTTGCTGCTTGAATATGTAAGTTCCAAGTCACAGCTGATAAAAAGTCATTAGAGGGCTCTTGAGGTCACAGAGATTTAAACTTCTCCGCTGCTTTAGGATGACCTTTACAACCTATAACTTACTCAGTCGGAAGCCTTGAAAAGACTTTGACCAAAGTGTAGTTGCACATGTCATTTATGGGAGCTATAATTTTTACTGTGGGCGTGCCTGCAGTGAAAGCACTTCAAATGCCAGGTCCTTCCAAATGCACGTGTTTGTGCTGCTGGGCTGCAGGTGGGAGAGGCAGCAAGCACCGAGGGCAAGGCTGGCATGGGCTGGGGATGGGAAGGGGTTCTGTGACCTGGGCTGGATGGAGGTCAGCTCTGACTGATCTGCCTATGTGGCTTTTGTGCCACCTGAGCCTTGCTTTGAAGTTGTATGAAAAATGTGAGCTTTGAGTCTTGCTTTGACGCAGGGGATTGGGTTAGGTGTTAGGAGAGCAGGTGAGCTGCTTGAAGCTCTCTGCAGAGATAAATCCTCCTTGCTTCTGGAGCTCTGTCACCACCAGGGTCAAATAAAGTGCAGCAGTCACCCTATACTAGCACAAAACAGAAAATGGAGAATGCAGGGAAAAAACCCCAGTTCTTACACCTTCCTCCTGAGCAGGATCTGTGGTGTCCAGAATCAGTTTCATAGAATCCCAAATGGTTTGGGTTGGAATGGACCTTAAAGATCATCTCATTCCAGCCCCCTGCCATGGGCAGGGACACCTCCCACTAGACCAGGTTCCTCAAGGTCTTATTCAACCTGGTCTTGAACACTACCAGGGATGGGGCTTCCCCAGCCTCACAGTAAAGAATTTCTTCCTAATTTCTGACCTAAATTTCCTCTCTTTCAGTTTGTACCCATTCCCTCTTGTCCTATCACTCCAGTTTCTGACAGAGTCCCTCTCCAGCCTCTCCCTTGTCAGACTGGGCAGTGGCTGGCACAAAGGGACACAGAGCTCTCCATGCACTCGGAAATTGCTCAGCAGCAAGAAGTTACCAATAATGACTGCTCTTCCCAAACATCCTCCCTCCTCTTAGTATTGCAGCAACTGTTTTTTCCTGGGGATTTTCAGGACCATCATCACTGCCCTGGTGCTGCAGGAGTGTGATGTCTCTGAGACAAGAGCGGCTGAGAGCAGTGAGTCACCCACATTCCGGTAAGGAAGCCCCTTCAGGAAACCTCTCCAGCAATGATCCTGAGCAGCCCTGCTCAGAGCTAACAATGCTGACAGAGTGTGACACTGCCCCGGAAACCTTGTGAGACTGCTTGTCAGGCACAGCCAGGCTCTGCAGTGCCCAGGCAGCTCAGCCAGCAGCAAACACATCCCGGGTAAGGGAGCCAAGGGAAAGGAGGTGCCCACTTGGCTCTAAATGGCAAGGCACCAAACGGTGCTGGAGACATTTCATGAAATCTGGAGCACAGAAATAAAAGGGATGGCCCCTGGGGATCCTGAAGTCAGCTGAAACACAGAGCTGCTAAAAACAATAGTGCTGTCCATGGCAGAGGGAGAGGCGAGGTTTCAAGGGCAGATCACAAGCATGAGAGCACAGCCACACTGATGAGGGAGCTGCCACAGAGCCTGCACGGAGCCTCCAACAGAAAGTGTTTGATATCCCACAAGCTTTTGTCCCCAGAATGATACACATTCCTCAGGATGGAGAGAGGCAGAGAGTGCATTTGTCATTAATTTTTAATTATAATGGAGTGTTCTGTAGTGATAGGGAGCTTCTGCTGTACAGGCTGTCTGCGTCAGGGACTGACCCACTGGCAACCTTCTCACTGATAAAGCTGTCACAAGAGGAGAACTGAGGGAAGGACAGAGAAGTGCTACTAAGGCACTGCTGTAATGCCACACAAAAAAAAGAGGAAATATTACTGCACAAACTAAGCATTTCCTCCGAAGTGCCCTGCTGCTATTAAATTTCAGTTTCTTAGACCTGCTTTCCAGTTTCTGTGAGCAAAAGAAGATTGTACAGCTTGTGCTCCACTGGTGACCAGGAGATGTTGTCTCATGGCTCCTGTTGGGGCAGGAGATGCAGCCCTGGGGCCTGAGATAAGCTGCTGGGCTTATCTTGGACTCAGGGGATGTGGATTCAGTTCCCTGTGCAGTCACAGCCCTCCTGTGTACACAGGTAAACCACATGGAGCAAATTTGCTGAGGGGCTGAGCTTCTGTTTGAGCATTCCTGATTTCAGAGGGAGCGTGCTGGAGTGTTCAGGCTGCAAATCAGTTTTGTGCTTTGGTTCTCTTTTCATGTAACTCCCCTCCTTTCTGCCTTGGCCTGATGGCTTTTACTTGGACTGCAAAAGTCTTTGGGGTAAGTCAGGCACAAGGAGGATGATGCTGCAGTCCAGAGTGGCTGAGGGAAGGAGAAGAGGGAGCCTGAGGTGTTGAGGATACCCAGACCTGCTCCCAGCCAGCTGTGCAGCTGTGACGTGTCCTCTGCTGTCCTGACAGCCCTCCTGTGGCAATGACTGAGACCCCTGCAAGCTGCTGAAAGTGCCCATCTAAGTCCTACATGTCTCCTACAAGATGTTGCTCTTCCAGGTTACCAAGAGCTCTGTGGAAAAAAAGACCCTGGGCTTTCAGCTCTGCCTATCTGCAGCCCAGCTTGCTCACAGCGGTCTCCATTTGTTTGAGCTCTCTTTGGCTCATGCTATGAAAGCTTAATGTGGAAGAAGCCAAAAGGAGCAGCTCCCCTATTGCCCAGAGTGTTCTTGCTCTCACCACCATTATGGGAGGGAGAATTTCTCCAGGCCTGTGCTCCTCTGCCTCTCCAGACGGGAGACTGCTAAGGTCCTAAATGAGGATCCAAAGATCCTAAATTAAATGCTAAAATCCTAGATGAGAACAAAACAATCCCCCTGCAGATCTTGAGGGAAGACAAAAGGGCATTCTGGAACTAAGAGGAAGAGAAAAGCTTGCTCCCAAGGACTCAGCCCTTGAGCACAGTGACGTAGAAAGAAGGAGATTCTGTTTACAGAGGAAGTGAGAAAGGAAATGGGGGTAGGGAAGGGATAAGCAGTTAGCCAAGGAAAGCTCATCCTTGGGACAGGGCAGAGAGGTTGGTGTGTTCCCTGGGGAGCTCTCCCAGGAGCAGAAACCTCTGTAGGTGGCTGCACAGCCTTTGGGCCAGGCTTTGAGGAGACCTCTGTGTGCTGTGCTCTCATTCCTGCTGCAGCACAGGCAGAGCTGGCTCCTCTCCCTCCCCTGGGGACATCCTGGCTGGATGCTTTGGGAACACTGAATCTGTTCATTCCTGAAGAGCTCAACTTCCCTGGAAAATAGAAGTATAGTCAAGGAGCAGGCAACCTAAATTTTGGAGTGTGTCTTGGAGACTGGAAAATGTCCCACGTGTTTTGATTCTGATGCTAGTGGGAGCTGCTTGAGTCTGCAGCATTGTTCTGCCCGTGGATCAGCACTTCCCAGGCCTTCAGGCAGGCACAGCCTGTGTTAGTGCTGCTCCTACACCTCATCCCCCTGCCAGGTCTCAAAACATTCCTTCCTTCCTGTCACAGGGAGTAACCTCCCCATCCTGAGCCACGGTTCCCTTGGACTGTGTGTCTGACCAGCTGGCAGCAGGGAAGCTGCAGTGATGCCACCCCTGAGGGGCTGCAAAGCCTGTCTCAACCAACCAGGCTGATATTTCAGCTTCTGTGCATCAGCAGTGAGCACAGATTGCAGCAGGGGAAGAAGCGAAAACAGCAGCAACAGCACCAGAGTGCTGCCTAAAGTTACCTGTTCTGTCTTGGGCAATAGTCCAGGGCACCAGGAGCTGCCCAGTTGTGGCTTCTTTCTGCCCCGTGGCCACAGCCATGAAAGGAAGGCAGGTGAGTGCTGTGAGCCTCTCTTTTTCCAGACCCTCTCCCAAGGGCTCTCTGTGGTTCCCTTCCTTCCTCTGCCCTGCAGGGCATGCTTTGTTTCTTTACCTTGAAAATCTCCCTGTCCTTGAATTCAGAATAGTAGCGAAGGCCAAGGATACAAAAACAGGGACAGAGAAGAAGGTCTTATAGTTGTCTGATGATGGGAATATTTTTGCATTTCCTGCCCTTTTCACTCTTCTATAAAGACAACCATCTTCCTCTGTTCTGCTCTCTTTCCCCCATGGCCATTCTGCAGTAGGAGATGTGGATGAGCCTTTCTATTGGAAAAGGTTGAGAAGGGCTGTGTTGGCTCTTGGCTCTTGTCAGCAACACCTGATGCTGGTCTGGAGTTGTGATGGGCTTGCAAAAGCACCTTCAGCATCATGCCCTGCCAGCTGCCAACTGCAGGGCTTCAGGAACCTGTGCCACAGGGCCCAGCACAACATCAACCACGGAATGCTGCAGAAGCAGCGCCTATTATTATGTCTGTTTAACAGAATTTCTGCCAAAGCCAGAGCTAATCTGCAGCTGAGCAGCAGGGGAGCTGTGTGCAGGCTTGGGCTGGGTTTGGGGGTGACTCAGCTCGCTGAGCATTTGTGTCCTCAGATCTGGTCATTTCCCACCTCCTGCTTGCTTGATTTCTCTATCTTACAAAAATATTTGAAGAGCAAACTGAAAGTATGTGCTCAACAGCATGACACAGGGCATGGGTTTCTGTGAACAACCCAGGTTTTCTCTTGAGAAAACCAACATGGAATGTTTGAGAAAAAAAAAAAAAAAGTTGGATTAGGTTTTACTCTTTCTCTTTTTTCTCATTAGCAGTGTAAGACATGATACAGAGCAAAGCCAACAGCACAAAAGGACAGAAGTGAGACTTTGTCAACAGAGAACTGATGCAAAATGTAAGCTCAGCATTAATGATATCATTTTTGCAGATGAGAAGCACTGAAAGGCATTCCCAAGCCATTTACAAACGCTCTGCTCCTCACCTCTCACTCAGGCAGAGCCAACCTCATGTGTGAGCACTGCAAAGCAAATTTCTGCCAGCGTTCCTGCTCTTCCAAGGGTTCTGCATTTGCCTGTGCACCCTGGAGTGTATCTCTTGGCTCTTGGGGCTGGCATGCTCTGCAGTTCACTCCCAGGCAGTTAAAAGGAAATTTTCCTGTCCTTCCAGGAACTATCAGGGAAAGCAGTGGGAGGTTTTGAAAACTGATTTCTTTCCACACCTTCTCTGTGCAGAGAGCAGCAGCTCAGGGCATCACTACTGCCCTTGACCATACCAGCTAGTGGAATTTCCCTGAGCCAGAGCTCTTCTAGGTGGAAAGGTAGTGGGGTAAGAATGAAACTTGCAGAGAAGACAGTTACTGGTGAGAAATCCACCTTTTGATGGGCAAATTTTTCCCAAAACCTGGCTCCTTAGAGTTTTTCATAGGTAAAAATACGTCCCTGTGCAATGAGTGCAAATGGGTTTCTTGCACCTCTAAGGTGCCTCTCCCTGCAGGTGAGGAAGAATTTGAAGGCTTCTGGAGTATATCTCAGTGAGGATGTGTCACTGATCCTTGCTCCAGCAGAATTAATATTTGCTTCATTTATTTAGAGACGAATAGGAAATTCCAGCAGCTGCCATCTCAGAGGAGCACTGCAGAAGGGAATGGTTGAAATCCAGCATTATGTGGAGCTCCTGGGAAGGCATCTCTCTCCTAATGATGACATTTTAAAAACACTCTAAAGGTTTGATCTTGGTCCCATTGGGCGTTTTGCCATAGATCTTAATGGCTCTGTGGCTGATCTCTTAATCTCCAGTGCACCTGTGCAAACTTGACAGTTTATTGCAATTTCATGCTTTTTTGGAAATCGTCTCACACTAACGCCATCAGAGAGAGCAATTTTTAAGGTCATTAGCTCAGGACATAACAAATAAGTACTGAGAGAAAACAATCTGTAAATGTCATATTTGTTTAACACACAAAGTAGCTCCTGAAGAGCAGTTATCCTTATGTCTAGAGACAGCATGAAAATTGCATTCTGTGGCTTGAAAATGTGCATCTGCTGAAAGAGAGAGGAGTATATATAACATGGCTGTTTGTCTTCACTACTCTCTTCCCTATCTCCTCATTGTTCCCTGTGCATCTGTTGTTTGACTTGTTCAACAATATTCTTAAATTTTTGGACTGCAGACCCGGCCTCAAGGAATAAATAAAGACCTTCAGGTTCTGCTGCTGAGATTTTACAACAGGGTGGGTTTTTTTTCTGCTCAGAGGATGAATAGCACTTTCTAACTGCTATTCTCAATAAAAAGAATTTTGTGAGTGGGAAGTGTTATCTCTTCTCCACATCAGTATAAAAGACAAGTCCAGAGATGTAACCTGATGTAAATGGTCTTTGAATCAAAAAATAAAAAAGGCAGAAACAGGTGAAACTTTTATCAAGCCTATACCATCAATAACTCTACTTTCTGTATTGTGTTAAGATTCCCTGGATAAGAGGCTTTGTTCTCTCTGTCTCCATCTACCCTTCCTCCCTCCCATTCTCAGCACAAGATCCACTTTCCAGCAGTACTGGAGCATCTACCTGTGAGACATCACAGATTTACTGATTTGAAAGAGACCCTGACTTTTTTTTTCTGGGTAATTTTTGGAGTATCTATGGGAAGTCACTTACAGTGACTTTCCCATTGGTGACACTGGAAGAGGGTGAACCCTCAGCTCTGAGATGAATATTTAGTAAATATTCACCCTGCCCTGCTTTAGCCATCTGACTTGATAGGTTTTTCAGCTCTACAAAGACTGACTGTAGCCCCAAGTGAGCCATTCAAAGCACCCAAGTGTTTCTTGGTTTGTACACTTGGGCCTCCTAGGGATTAAATGCAGTGGTGTCCGAGATAAATGGGGTGAAATAAGCACTGCTTTATGTGCTGCAGGAACACCAGGTTATCAGCAAGCTCCAGATAAGCTCCAGTAATGGATAATTATTACAAGGCATTGTGTCACACTTGGGTTAAGCACGACAAGAATTTCCCCAGTGTGAGAAGATGTCAATGTTTGCTGGAAGTACGTGCATTTTTCTTGCCTGCTTAAAATACTTGTTTGTTCATTCTGGAGTAAGTTAACACTGTAAATTTACATTTTACAATGTAAACATTAGTCCACTAGCTGTTTTTTCTCTTTTTGGCCAAGTTTCTTTAAATATTAGCAACATGTTTAACGGTTGCTTTATTCATTTCAGTTTCATACATTCCTCTAATTAATCTCGTAACTCAGCAGGGTGGTTGAGGCTTGAAGCAGGACTTCACTCCTGTTATGATCACGTCTGTTTGCTTTTATCAAGCCCAGTGACTCAGTTTCAATTGATTTGTACATCCAGAGTTTCAGCCACTCTAAGGTGTAGATGCAATTTCAAATGAAGAGGCACAAACTGATGTGAACAGAGCAATGCTGTCGGTTTTGCCATGGCAGGGGACTCGGCCTCTTTGAAAATTCACCTTCTGCAAAAGGCTTGGAGTTTTGTGGAAAT
The DNA here is from genome assembly GCA_013186435.1 of Turdus rufiventris. Taxonomy (NCBI): domain Eukaryota; kingdom Metazoa; phylum Chordata; class Aves; order Passeriformes; family Turdidae; genus Turdus; species Turdus rufiventris. The sequence goes on along the minus strand of PYHW01010003.1, from coordinate 1,097,014 downwards.
GTGAAATGCCAGGCTTGGCTGTTCAAGTGGCAGGAAGTCAAAATCTTCTGGATGCTGAACGATCTGGCACTGCCGTAACTCACCTCAGCAGCAGCACAGACATTCCCACCCGAGGTGTGCAGCCCACCAGCACTGAGACAACACCAGGAGCAGCTCTTCCACAGGCAGCTTGTTTCCATCTGGTGGGACTGTGCAGGCACAGCTGTCCCAAGTGGAACCACAACCCATGAGGCAAATTCCTGCCTCCAGCAGGGAACCCCACCAGCTGCTCTCAGGGAGAATGCTGAAATTGGGAAATTGGAAAATTGGTACTTTTCTTAGGGAGTACAGAGGGTAGGACACTTATTTCTGAGCCCCCTTGTTTGCTCTGAGCATGAACTGGCCCCTTGGCTTTCAACAAACATCCCTTGGCCACTGCCTCACTCTCTGCCAGGAGAAGGTCCAGCAGTGTCTCTCCTGCCCCAAAACACCTCCCACCATCATGCCCAGTGTGAGTGATGCTTTTTGGGCTACCTAAAAACAGAGGCCAGATAAAACTAAGAGAATATAAAGCAGTTCTATTTATTGAAGGGCCTTCAGGAACATTTCGGGCAGATGAAGCCCCCCCAGGGTTACACCCAAAATGGGCAACAGGTCACAGGTTTCACACTTTTATAAGCTTGGTCCATTTGCATATTGGGGGTTAATCTTCCAATTATAACCTCAGGTAATGAAGTCATTTACCCCAAGTTTGCTGCCCTCCAACTCACTTTTGTTTAGATTTCTTGGGGCTCAAGACAGTGAGATGCCCTTGATTCCCAGCCTGGAGAGGAATTGTGTTGTGTGACCAAGATGGGAAAGCAACAGCCAACACTCTGTATGCAGTTTAGAGTTATCCACTGAAGAATTGCAGGATTAAAAATACATGAGAAACAGAAAAGCTACAATCCTAAGGCATCACAAGGGGCCAGCCTGCCCCTGGTCTGTGCCACAGCAGGGGCTTGTGGAGCCCTGCCAGGAGGCACAGGAGTCTCTGTCCCCTGCCTGGGGCCACCTCTGCCCCTCCTCTGGCTGTTCCCATCCCATGTTCCCAGAACAGCTCTCTCCCTTAAGGGCTGTGGTAGATGCTGAGGAAGTTTGTGTGGATCCAGGAGCAACTTGAACACCTTTGTGGAGGAAAATCCACTGAGCATCACCAGGATTGTGGACATTGCAGCTGGCTCAGGAAAGCTGAGACACTTTTTTTAGGTGTGTGTTTAGGCCAGAAGAGCATTCAGGAGAGGCACCAATAGAGCTGTCCTGATCATAGTGGGCCAGGGGAGCTCAGCCAGGCTGGTTTTTGCACTGTGGCATCTTTAGCACCCTCAGCTCCTCAGCTCACCTGTGCTGCCAGGACACCTGAGCTGGGTCACACCCCAAGGATCCTTTGCTGTGGATATTCTGTATATCCCCTGCTTGCTTTTCTGCTGGATCCATTCCCTAAGCCAGTCCCAAGTGCGGTGTGGCACAGGGGACAAGAAGGGAGGGCAGGGTCAATTGTCTGAGCCAGAATTGCTGCTGATGGCCCTGTGTTGTGAAACCTCAGCCTGTAGGTCCTGGTGCCCTTGTGTCCACAGGAGCTTTGCAGATGAAACCTCTGCTGATGGTAACAGCTGTCTGGTAAAGTTAGGAGAAGAACTCTAATTTGCAGTGATTTTAGAGAATATCCCATAGCTCCAAACACTCCATATCAATCCTACCCAGCCTGAGAACAGGTTGCTGTCCTGTGGCAATGATCTCTGCAGGCTGCCAGAGCTGTGCTGCATCGTTTGTAGTCCTACAGGTACAGATCTGAAAAAAATATTTTCTCTTGCTCATTCTCTCTCTCTTATTATTCACATGAATAAAGCTTAAAAAACTGCAGTTTTTCCAGATTTGAATCCAAGGTTTTAAAAATGCCTGTGGCTTTTTAAAAATTTAATTTCTCTGTTAAGAAAAAAAGAAAGTAGAAAATATATTCCTACATATGTATAGGCATGTGAAAATATGTTTATGTATTACTGCTGAGAAGAATAAGTCCTATTATTGTAACAAATTTAAGCAAGAAATCGTTCTGTGACAAGCAAAGAACAGCACATCAGTGAAAGAAATGCTGGTATAAAACAATTGCACAGATTCCTCTGTGAGCTCTGATTGCTGTGCAGCTTTCTGGGAATTCAATATAGCCAGAAACTCAGCTTTTGGATGGCAGATTATGGCTCAGAACAGTCACTCTGAATGTGTAGCTGGATTGGTAAATTCGTTCCCATAAAATGCAGAGATTTTTCAAGTGCTGAGTGCAGCCCCTGCTGCTCACAGAGCGTGCTGTGAGTGCTGTGGAGAGCACAGCACGGACACAAGGCAGGTGGGAGCAATCCTGCACAGCAGAAATGTCTATTATACATCTCCTATTCTGCAGCCTCAGATCCTGTCATCCATTCACCCTTTGGGGCAAAATTTCCCTCTGGAAGCAGAGCAGAGCTGTGCCTCCAGAATCACTGCTAGCTGGCTGAGGACAGCACAAACCTGTGGCTCTGAGGGGTTTGCTGCACCTGAAAACCCCAAAGTGACAGCACAGACTGTGGCTCTGAGGGGTTTGCTGCACCTGAAAACCCCAAAGCAGCCCCTTGCTGTAACAGTGGTGAGCCCAGCATGGGGGACAGGGTGGGACTGATATCCTGGCAGCACATTCCTCACTGAATTATGGGCCTGAGGCACAGAGCTCATTTTGTCCAGATGACTCTCAGGAAATACCCTCCCCATCAGCTATTACTGCTTAAATAATAGGGAGGGAAGTGCAACTGGCTTGAGCTATATCTGAGGGACTGCACAGGGCACATCCCAAATCTGGTACAGGGCAAGGCAGCCCAGACAACTGATTGTAAAGGCACTCAGTGGGTGTATGCAGCTCTCCTTTTGCCCCAGAGTTATGAGGTCATGTGGAAAAATACAGATTCTTGTTTAGAAATAGGTAATGCTCTGAAAATAAAAGCTACAAAATCTGTTCCTGGTCAACATTTGTGCATTGATCTGACTTCAATGATGGGGCCTCTAGGTAGGAAAACACATATACAAATGTTTGCAGGATTAGAATCTTAAATGCTAAGTTTCCAGAAAGTCCAGTCCAGGAAGGGAAAAGCCTGTGGAGGGAGAGGTCTGCTGGGATTTGATTTATGAACAGGACATCCTGCTTAGTTCTGAGATCTTGCAGATAGGATTCTAGTGAGGCTGCAGGGTTATTGTGATGGCAAAGAAAAGGAGCTCACCCTCTCCCTTGTCTGCCAAAGGCACTCAAACCTGTCTGGGCATCGTATCAGTGCTAAACATTTGGCATTTTTTATCATGTTTCATCACCACTGTTTACCGAGCGATGTGAAAAATGCAGGGCATGTGTGCAGCTCCCTGCTGGGAGGCTGACGTGGCTGTCATTAATTAGTGACATGCTGTCATCTGTGCAGTTAAGATCAGGGCTGATTCCATGACCCAGCCACAGAAGGTGACTGGCCAGAAAGCTGGGGCAAAAGGCAGGGTGAGCTCTTGTGGCAGTGTGAGGAGAGGTAGGGTTCTAAGGAGGATATTTCCCAGTTTTGGATCACTGCAGCTGCATCTGCGTTTTCCACAGGCTGTGACATGGGTCTAGCTCAGCCTGTGCACTCAGATTTCCTCTGTGTGGGAACCAGGGTGCACTGGGGATGTGAGAAAGGATGTTTCCCTCCCACATCATTCTCTAGCAGCAGATAAGAGACCTCCAGGACATGCTCTGGGGCAGTGATGTTGACACATCTTTAGAAAGCTGCTTTGTTCTCTGGGATGCTCCAGCCACTGAAGGGCTGGCTGCCAGGGGCTGCTGAAACTGTCCCCTGCCTTTGGCTGGAGCTGCAGCACTTCAGCACCTCAAGCTACTTCTCTGCTAATTAAATGATGCCAGGGCACATTCCCAGACATTAAGGCTGAGTCATCTCTACTGTCCAAAGCACATCTGTGGTCCTTCAGATGTTTCCCAGGCACAGCTTGGAAGCCAGCAGAGCCTGGAGACCATTCTTGGTAGACATTTGAGATGAAACTGCCTTATTTTGGATGATAAGGAAGTTCAGTAGACTGGAAGCATTTCATGCTGGCTGGCCTTGGTGCCAGAGGAGAGACCTGGGCAGGTCTCAGACGCTGTTCTGGACATGGTCTGGGTCTCCAGCTGCCTGTCCTTAGGACAGAAAGCTCTTTAGTTTACAGAGTGGTTGGAAAGGATTTTATGGTGCTTTAAAGATCTGTGCTGGAGCTGGCTGTTCAACTCAGGATAACACAGCGTAGTTTGGTGGGAGCTGGTATGGAAGGAGCTGGGTAAACTCATTTGTCTGGCTGCTCCCTCACACTCCAGAGAAGGAAATATCTTCATTGGAATGGCTAAACTATGCTTCGTTTCCTTCTGGCCTTCTGACCACTGACAAAGCTAACTTTTTAGCTTGCTTTATTCCTGATATGTAATTTATTCACTTCATTCCTTTCTACCTGGCCCCACAACCCCACAGATGAGTGCTGAATATTGTACTTTACTGGACACTGCAGAAAATCTCGAGCCCACCCTGTTGCCAGTGGGTTATTGGGAGGCATAATTCATCCAGCTGCAGATGAACAGCAGAGTCCTCCAGGGAGAGCATCCTCCCTGCCTCATTCATTACCTTGTCACTGGCTGAATCCCTGCAGTTCATCTTCGTGCTTTGTCATTTTCCTGGGAGCACTGGCACTTCACTTTTGCTTTCAGATGAAGGGAGGCCAAAGCAGAAACCCCAAGCACATTCCTTCTGGCTGCCTTCTGCAGCTCTCTGCCTTCCCATTGCCAGGGTCCAGTTATAGCCCTGTCACCTCTGGAATGAAGAAACTCAGGGTGGGTCTGGCTACCCCCAGTTTTCACTTGGAAATCCCCTGTTTCTAACCTTGTAAGTAGCCCTGAAGGTATGTGGGGCTGCTAAAATTAAGAGTCTGACCCAGGACTGGGACGGGTGACATGACAGCTGCAAAGTGGCCTTTGCAGAGGTTGTTAATCTAAGGAAGGGTGATTGAGCTGTGCCAGCCACACACATCACAACTGCAGCAGTACCTGCTGGGGATGTGATCAGAGACCCTCCCTCAGTGCAGGGACCCCTTCCCAGGGCTGTGTCCAACGTGGGCACAGCCTCAGCTGCAGGGCCATGTGTTGGGGAGGTGACAAATCTGGGGTTAGAGCACTCTGTCCTGGGAGAAAGAGCACTGCAGCCCTGTGACAGAGTGCTTCACAGAAATAACATTTCTTGGCTCAGTCAGAGAGGTGTGAAAAATTCCAGCTGGTGTTTGCACTGCTCTGTCCCTTCAGGGCTCTTGACTCTTCCCCAGGATTTTGCCCAGTCATCACATCTCCTTTCCCTTCTCATCTCTCCTGAGCCGTGGCTGCAGGAGTGGCCCACACCCTTTAAGCAGGTTTGTGCTCATACACATCTTCCACTCAGGTTCTCCTCTGACTGAGGTAATTCCTTTCTGCTTCCATCTGTTTTGTGCCAGCCTTCTCTGCAGCCCAAAACTTGGCTCTCCTGCCACTTGGTCTCATTATAACCCAAACTCTGGGACACACTCTGGTGTCTCTACCCAGATGCACACACAGGGGTGCAAACCACCTTTGCTTTCAAAGCTCCAAATGGAGCTTCACACAGTGAATTGGGATAGGGTGAGGCCATGCAAAAACCCCTGAGTTCCCAAAAGTGGAAGCACTGGAGAGAGGGTGGATGAGAGGACAAGCTGTGGTGTCAGCCTGGGAAAGGGAAATTGAGAGCCAGAGGGCTCGACTGTCCTCCCTAATCTCATGCAGGGAGCCCATGGCAAATTGAAACAGCAACTCAGACTTCTCATGTCTGGGTCCCAACCACAAAAGAACAGCTTCTGGTGTGATGAATGAGGAGCAAGCCCAGCACATGTGCTTTATCAGCTGTCTCTGTCTGGGACGCAGCGGATCTGGCCACACACAGGATGTCCTGGGGCAGGCTGGGTGGGGGCACTGGGCACTGGCAGGGACACATGTGACTGGTGACAGGCAGGAGAGCTGCATTTTTTGTTCACAGGTGATTTTAAGGTGACTTGGAAGTGGTCAGTGGGATTTTGAGCAGCTTTGTCTGATTTCTGAGGGGAAGCTTGAAGTGTCTGCCATTGCAGAAGTGGAATGAGATGCCTGACAGCAAAGCTCCCAAGAGTGATCCCCTGTGGATGTAAATCAGCACTGTCCCCTGGGTCCCATCAGAGCTACTCTGGCTTCCAGCCATCCTCCTGGGCAGTCAGCAGCACTGCAACAAATTCAGGTGTAATTGCTTCTCACAGAAAAAACCCAAACCCGTGAGGGAAGGCAGCCCACTCAGTGAGGATACATCTAGGTCTCACTGTTTTCTTTTCCTTGAAGGAAAGCAGAGTTGTGATGCAGAGGCAGCAAGGCAGGAGTGCCATAAAATAAGCAAATAAGGGTGGAAAAATTTTCCCATCTCACAGTTTTTTGGGTTTTTTTCCCTACATCCTCCTGCCACACAGCAGCTGTCCAAAGGGACTTGCAGAAAACCAGAGGGGATGGCTGCATGAACAGCCTTTGAAAGAGCTGGACTAGTTCTCACCATTGTTATGTTGGGTTTTTTTCACCAGTGCTACTCCACTGATTTTCACTGCAGTGACACAGCTGTGAAACAGGCTTAATGTAGGGGAGAATTAAACCTTATGTATCTAGATTTGTTTTTCAGAGCTGTGCTTTTCTTACAGGGAAAAAAAAAAAAAGTGCCTTGAGTTTAAAGGTAAGCTCAAATCTTCACCACACCGTGAAGATTTGCAGATATAAATCCCATTTAGATGACTTTTATAAACCACTGAAGTGCTCCACAGCAGTAGGATTTAACCTTGGGATGTTCACTTGCTGTAATGTGATTAATGAGCCTTTCCCCATGCATAGCAGATATCTAAGCAATTTTTTGTGTATGGAAGTGGAACAATTGTCCAGCTTTACGCAAATGAGGAGCTACTTCAGTGTCTGCCCTGTGAAGAGACTTCAGTTTCAATGGGCTTCAAGATTGCACTTTTGTGTTAAGTGGAGCTGTGATCTTTTTCCAATGAGTGTTGCTATGCAGGGCCAATTTGTGACGTCCATTATTCTAAAATAAGTAACTTCTGCACAGCAGAAATATGCTCCACTTGCACTGCTAATCTCTCGCACAAAGGCGTGTTTGGAAGAAAAGTTATTTATTGCAAGTAATAAATGCAGGTTCTCAAAAGCATTTATAACTTAGTTTCCAGAGCACTCCAGTTTGAAATAATTTCCTTTCGATTTTCTATATTTTCAATCTCTTTCCTGGCTGTTTTAGACCATATATTGCATACTTAATTATTCTCTGAAGGAGAATCTCAGCCATTGAAAATGAGATGCACTTAACAAAATTCTTCATGCAAGAATCTGTTCTTCAGGATTCAACTATGACCTGTTATACAAAGGGAAACGTGACTGTGTTAAATATGAATGTTATGTCAAGGTCTCCTGCCTCACCTACAAATGGTTTTAGATCTCACCTGTGCAGTTTATGAGCTCTTCTCAGCCACTGATATAATTGTCCTTTAAATGTCCTCTAGTGGAAAATGCAAACTGTAGTTAACACTCACCCAGTTTTCCTGAAATTACACAGAGCTGGAGTTCAGTGGGATTTGCAATAGGCTCATCTGGTTTTTTATGTTTTATCTTTCCTTCTAGATAAGCTGCATCACTAAGAGCAGAAGGGTTTAAATTTGTCCCAGAAGGACCCAGAAACCTTAATTTCATTGGAAACCACGTGAGTTACCAGCTACTGAGAACTCCACTTACTTGGGGAGTTTGCATGGGTGTTTCCAGGCTGTCCTTAAGCAGGTAAAATGCAAATATATCAATATTTGGGAGAGTTTTTAATATTAGTTTGACAATTCTTTGTAGCTTTGACCATCAGGTGCCATGAGACTGGGAAGTGCAACTGGATTACTTCATGGCAGCAAAAAAATGAGTGTCTTGCAGTCCTGTTTAACTCCTGTGTGAGGCTGGCTAAGAGATCCTGACCCTTTTCCCTGGCTGCAGCTGGCTGTGGCTGTGCAGCTGCACAGCTCTTGCGGTGGGACAAGGGCTGGCTCCATTCTGGCTGTGCAAAGGGTTTGCATACAGGATGAACTACAGCTGCATCCCTCTCTTGTTTCATAATCAGGAACGAATTTATAGTCATCCAAGTAGGTCTGAGGATAATTAGCCAAGTGGAAATGAATGTTTCTAGCAAATAATTTATGTGCTTAAAATCCCTGCTTGTCGTGTGTGTGTGACTTGCTGATGCCCCTCAGGAATGGGAGGAGCTGCAGGTGTTCCTGCATCTCTGCCTTTGGAGGGAGGGAGAAGTGAGAGTTCAAAGGGGGAGTTAAACCACTCTGGTTGTACTAAAGTCACAAAAAGTCTCTGTGTCTGTGGTGGAAATATCCACATTTCCCTCTCATTTTCAGAATCTTTCCAGGATTTCTTTCTGGCAGACTGTGTTAGTCAACAGAGATTTTTCTCTATTCTCTGAAAAACCTTTTCTTTGATTGCTCTGCTATCTGAGGAAACACTTCCCCAAAACAAGTTTTCCTTGAATTGGTTTGATTTAATTTTTATTTCATCTTATAACCCACAACAAAACTTCTACCCCACTGTAACCACTTTTCACCAAGTTCCCTACTAAATTCAGGGCGAGCTGTGCTGGCTGCATGCTGTGGGAGTGGGAAATGAAAGAGCCAGTCCCTTGTAAAAACTGTGCTCAGGTTCATCAGCTGAGTTCATGGAGTGCAGGCACTGGGCTGTGAGATGGGAACTGTCCATAGCAGATTTCAGAGCACAAATTTCCATCTGCAGCCAATTCCAAGGCATCCACCCATTGCTGTTTCAGCCCGTGTGATGCTGCCTGGCTGGGATGTGCTATTACATTGTTCAGGGAGGCTGCTGGGTGTCTCTGGAAAGCAGAGTTTAATCCTTTAAGCATCATGCTGTGGTCACTGGTTGTTCCAGGAGTGGTTTGAACCCTTTGAGGAGGGGTTCCACACATCCCAATGAATACCCGCAGGATTGCTGAATTCCCTCATGCTGCCAAAGTTTGAAGAATGTTTTTGGGCTTGTTCTGGAGGCTGGAAATTCAGCTACACTCCCAGAAAGCTTGAACTCTTACCTAGGGGCTGAGTTAGCAAGTGTAAATAAGGGTTCAAGTTATTTGGCTGATCCATTGGAGAGGTGCTCTGGTTTTTTACAGCTATTTATGCAAGAGTGTGGACACGTATATACACACAGAGAAGAAATATGGGCCATTCCCTTGGCCTCATCCCACTTTCCATGAGCAGAAGTGCTGCCCTGCAAGCTGTAGCCTTTCACGTTTTGCAATCTGCCACCTGTCAGAGCAATCAGATTTGCTGGTGACAACTGAGTGCTGATGTCTGCCATCCTTGCCCTGCAAATAGCCAGGCATTCCAAGTCCCAGGCCCCCGGCCCTTGCGTCAGCTCTCCTCCCTGGGATTAGCTCAAACTCAGCCAATCACCCAGTGGCCATTTGGAGTGATTCACTCTTAGCAGTATCTTCAACACTCACCCAAACTTCAAGGGGAAAATGAGTCATTTCACATTATAGAAAGTCATATCTTGCCCTTGGTATTTCTATGTATACATGAGTGATAATCATTTATTTTTAGATCGATTTCTCCAGCATAAATGCTGCTGCCTTTGATAAAGGCCATCTTGAGAGCCACTGCTAATACACTGCTTATTGCAGAAAAGCTATAGGAGTTCATTTATTCATTCATGCTGTTGAATGACAGGGAGCCACAGCAGTGGCTGATTGTTGGGATCAGCCTGCAGACAGGGGCCCTGTTGCTAGGCTTATCTGCCCAATATGTGTTCAATAATGCAGTGAAATCATCCCCTTTCTGGCATTTGCTTGCTGTTTGAATCACTCGGGTCTGCCTCCGAGACCGTCTGGCGATGACGCAGAAAATCCTGGCTTTTCAGGGGGAGCCATTAGACAAGGTATTTGTCACGGTGTCCTGGAGAACATCTTGGCGCTGGATAACCAAGACCAAGCAGAGGGATAAAGCCTCAGGCCTCATTAGCTCCTGTCAGCATTCCAAAGAGCCAAAGCATTCGCCACGGCAGCTGTGGGTGGACGTGGTTTTGGTCCAAGCGTTCCCACTGTGCCTGTGCCATCCACAGCTGGGACCTGGGGCTGCTTGGGGATGTGCCAGACTTTAGTGTACCCAAAAGCTTCACCTGCAGCACCCTCTGGATAACAGCCTGGCTTTTTTTGTGCCCAGTATAGCAGCACTCCTGCCTTGGGGTCACCTGGCCTCGCCTCGCCCAGTTTTGCCCATGGCAGATCCATCCCCTGCTGATCCTGTGTGAGGAGGGCAGCACAAATTCCTTGGTCATTCCAGAGGGTCCAGCCCTGGGGCAACACAACCTTCCATCACCATCCCATACCTCAGCAGGGAAATCAGGGAATACCCTGAGGCCAGGGGAAGTATTTCAGAGCTCTGCCTGAAGAGACAGGGGACAACTTTCTGTGCACTTCAACATCTTTACAAAAACTCTCTGGAGTTTTATACACATATGCATGTAAATGTATGCTTCTGTTCCAGATAACATGCAAAATGATATTTAAAAATCCAAATGCATAGCTAGTGTCACAGAGAGAGACTTTGCAATTTGTTGAGATTTTGCTTGCTGCCCCCACACCCCCAAACTGAGGAGGATCCTGATGTAATTCCATAGTGAAGTGCCTTCAGCCCAGTCTGAGATGATTTTATTAATGAGCCTAGAATAACAGCAACCTTTACACGAGGGGATCTGTGTGGCTCTGTAGCCAGTGGCTGAACTCCTGGGGGAGCTTTCCCCATGCCCACCTGCAGCCTTTCCTGCAGTGGCAGGATCCCATTTCACAGCCCCAGCAGGGAATGTGTTCCCCCAGTTTGGAGCCTGGCTTTGGGCTGTGTCCCTGCAGAGATGTGCAGTGTCCCCAGGCACAGGGGGGAGCTGGGCAGTGCCTGTGGATGAATTCCTGTCTCCTCCAGGGTAGCACAGTGGGTCGAGCTGTCTCCTGTGCCAAGCTTGGCTTGTGCCCTTCTCATCTGAGCCTCCTGCCCTGTAGCATATATTTTTTGGGAAATTCCAAGTGCCTTTGCCCTTCTTTATGGAGATGTTTTTCTCTCCCCACTCCTCTCCTGCCTCTCCCCCTCTCTCCTGCAAGGCCAGAGTTCATCTCTGCTCTGGATGGGTCCTGTTCCTCAAGAAGTTCCTCAGAGGCAGTTCCCTCTGCAACCAATAAAACCTGCTCCAAACCCTGACTTGCCCTCCTTCCCACCCTCCAACTGCTGAATGCAATATTGGATATAAACTATCCAGATTAAAGAGACAACCGAGACATTTTACTATCATGCTGGCTCCTAAGTTAGATAAATACTATAAATTGTGGAGCCAGACTCAGCTCTGACTGAACTTTCACATCAAGCTTTAGCTGGATGTTGAAATGAGGTGACATCCAGATTTCAAGGGTACTGACTTATCCCCTATTGGTGTTTATGTAAAGGGAGTTCAACTCCTGGCCTTCTTCCTGCATCATGGAAATACTGCCAGTGTGACTCCAAGGGGTGTTTTCCTTCTATTGGACTGTTCACCAAATGTTTGCAGGGAAAACGGGGCTCAGGCAGCGTGTGTGTAGGAGCTGTTTGAGCACAGATGTTGCATCACTTTGGCTCAGGATGACAGAACGGAATGATCAGAAAACACTTCGAAGTAACAGGCTCATTGTCTGCGCTATTGAAAATGATTTCTGGCAAAGGATCATATCACAGGCACAGGAGCAGCCGTCTTCTTGTGGCAGGAGAGATGTGTGTGATGAAATGCATGGGGAGGGCCCGAGTGAAAACCAAGCTGTGACACCTCTGTCTCCTTACAGTGAAGCTTTCCTGCTACCTAACAGAGAAAATAAGGAAAGCCAAGGGGACAGACAGGCTGTGCATGATGGAAGATGTGTGCCTGAAATGTGACATTCAGTGGTTTGGCTGTTTTTACTGCAGCAGCAAAACATATTCTCAGCTGACTTAGGAGAGGAAGTAAGGCAAGTACTTTGCATGCCTCCATTAGGACGTATTTATGTTTTATGTGACTGGATGACATAAACCACTGGTTCTCATCTCCTTCTGGAGCTGTGAAATCTGGCTGTGTTCATGCTGCACTGGGCCTGCTGGAAGTCAGCACATCAGTGAGGATCTCTGTTGTTTGGCAACCATGGCCATAGAAATGACCAAAACAGACAGCACAGTGCAGTGCTGCTTGATATTTCCCCTGCCTGCAGTCCAGCTGCAGAGCACACTTTCCTGTTCTCCCTCTCCAACACTTCTGGCAGAGAAAAAAGCTTTTCAAATCTTTTCAATTATTGCTTTGGTCATCTTCAATGTTTTTAAATCCTTCACTACTGGCACAGGTTGCCCAGAGAAGCTGTGGATGCTCCATCCTTGGAAGTGTCCAAGGTTGGACAGGGCTTGGAGCAATCTGGGATAGTGGAAGGTGTCCCTGCCCGTGGCAGGGGGTGGAACTGGATGAGCTATAAGGTGCCTTCCAACCCAAACCATTCTGATTCTCTGATTCATTCACCCTGTTTGACCTTTGTATGACGGAAGACTTTGAATTTCATCCTCCAGTTCCAAAAACCAAGTGAGCTTTTGGTTGAACAGCGTCTTTTGTGGAAGTTTTGCCAGATGTAAAGGAATGGAGTAATGGCCTTGTTAATGAGTGCCTTGCCTGACTGTGCTTGGTGTGGGATGTCTGCCAGAACTCTGCTTTCCTCAATCTGGATCCTCTGCTCCCTTCAGCCGTCCTGTGCCTGGTTTGATGAGGAGCTTTGTCCACGTTGCGCAGCTCCCTGGGCAAGGCACCTGGTCACTTCTGCAGGTAGACATCTTGACTGAGCTCTGATGGGTGCCAATCTTTGACAGGACCTATTCCCACCAAACTTGACAGTCAGGGGGTTCCTCTGGAATTCCACAGAATGCTCCGTGGCCATGGGCAGGCTCGTGTCCCTAGGGCTGGCCCTGGGAGGTGCTCACCTGCTCTGTGTGATGTGAACATGCTCACCTCCACCCAAACACCTGCTGGTGGGGGACACCCCGTGTGCCTCAGGCAACCTTGGGTGATCAGCTGGTGCAGAAGGAGCTTCCTGACACCCAGAGTGACTGTCCCTGCCAGGCAAAGCTGCTGTGTTGAACAGGCCACCCCAGGGGTTGCATGAAGGTAATTAGGGAATCCCAGGCAAACTGCAGAGGATTTGTTGGGCAGTTGTGATGGAGCAATATGAGGGAGATGGAAGGCAGGAAAGAGGACAGAATGCACTTAGAAAACATTCATGTTATTTATTTAGTTACAGCTTGTTTGTTGATTTTTGTTGTTTGGGTTTTTTTTTTCTTTAAAACAACTCTGAAAGTCTTAATTGCGAAGAAACATGATGTATTTATCAACAGCAGAACACAGAACTGTTTGTTTTGAGCTGTGGCATTTTTAGCTTCTGCTCTCTTGAGCTGCTGCTGAGACTTTGAGAAATACTTGTTTAGTGGCCTCAGAGTTGTGTGAATCATTTTAGTCAACAAACTTGGCTGTTCTGTCAAGTTAAGGTGACCTTAAAATGCAATAACATTAGACCATTTGTTTTTGCAACGTTAATGTAAGTACTTCTGCTTATAAACAAGAAGCAGCTATAAAAAGGACTCAGTCACTCCTGAGTGTGCAATAGTGCTCCTTCCACAGGGACAACCTTTTCCAGAAAAAATCTAAATTACCATCTGGCTGAAGCCTGTGGAAATATTTCCATTCCCTTCAACTAAACCAAGATTTGGCTCAACAACAGAATCGGTTCTGGGTGTCCACACTCCCTACTTCTCCCAGATGCACAGACATGGATTTTGGCCCTCTTTATTTATTATTAATAAAATCCCCAAGCACTCCTAAACTCTATAATCAGAAAAGGAAGGTGCAAACCCTCAAACTCTCCCATTAGTTCAGATCTCCTTTTTCTATGGAAGACAATTGTCTGCATGTCAACAGCTTCCCTGTTGTATGGATTACATCCTCTGATTTGCATAAATATCCTTAAATTTAGGTCTCTTTTCTCATTAAAGCCCTGAGAAGAACAAGAAGAAGGAGAAAGAGGAGGAGGTCTCAGGATTCCAGGGACCAGAACAGAAAAGCAAAAGCAGAAACTACAGGGAAATCTATTTCCCATGGAAAATGATGAAAATTTAAGTTTTCCAAGCCCTTTCCTGATGCATCCATAGTGACTGTAGAGATAAGAGGTGTGTGTGTGTGTGTGTGTGTATGAGAAAGCAAAAAAAACCCAAACAAAATCCCCCCCCAAAAAAAACCCATAAAAAGCTGTATGCAAATGACTTTCAGAGCTATTTGTGACACTGACAACATTTCTTTACTCCTGAAACAATAATGGGACTAAAGGAGGAAAGTGGGAGGAAAAAGAGGAAACGAAACTAATGGAATTTTGGCAGTAGAATACATAAGGAGCACTTAGGTACTTTTGAAAATGTTATTCAAATTTCCCAAGTAGCCGAGGCCATGGCTCAATGAGATCATAAATCAACTTTCAGGGCACTTAGCAGTGACCCAAATCCATTACAACCACACAGCACAAGACACTGAGCTGCTACTTGAATCCCTTTGCTGCATCCCATTCACCAGACAACACAGCTTTGGATGGGTTTATGTTATTAAAGCAGCTTTCAAGCAGCCCAGGTGCTCTGTGTGCCCCTGAGGGTGGCACCAGGCCAGGGTGATGGGGTGGAGCTGCACAGACTCTGGGCCATGGGTTGTGGCTTGGAGAGGCAACAGTGTGAGAGTGATGGCTCAGCTCAGCTCTGTCCTGCCAGGGAGAGCAGGGGGGCTTTGGGAAGCTCCTTGGGGCTTTGGGAAGCTCCTTGGTGCCCAGCCTGCACTGAAATAAATGCCTTGGGAAAGTGGGTGATTTACCAAAATATGAGTATTGGTCTAACACCGATACTCAACTGTGAGGACAAAAGACTCTCTAACAACTTAAAGTTAGTGAGTGAATGTTTATTCAGCGCTGGGCAGCAGCGTGAGGTAGCCCCCTAATACACACTGCAAAATTACAGGTGGTCACAGA
>PYHW01010003.1:1044002-1081675 GCA_013186435.1 Turdus rufiventris | reverse complement strand
GCAACTCCAGTTTTGCAAAGAATGAGTTTCTGGTTGCAATTGTTCGTGTTCTTTGGACCTAACTACTAGTTTCATCCTTTCCCATTGCGAGCACAGCTAAGCAAACATAAATTGACAGGCAATCAATTATTTTATATATATATATATTATATTTTATATATATTTTTTATATATATTATATATTATTATATATATTATATATTATTATTATGTATATTATCTCAAGCCCAATTTCTTTTAACTTTTAACTAAAATCTTAATTTCTTTAAGATTAGTGTTTCATAGGATCTTTTGAAAACCCCTCTGGGTGCCCTCACAAATGTGCCTCTGGTGCTGAATTCTCACCAGAGACGACTCGAATTGTGAATTTTCTCCATCATTTCCACAGAGCTGGACATCACCTTCCCCTGTGGTGCGTGCTCCTTCGGGCTGGACCGACCTGCTCATCCCTGGGAATGCCTTTGGCACTTTGCAAGATGCCACGAAGAAAATTTGGGATGTACCTAATTCACAAGGGCTTCCAGTTCCCAAGTTCCAAGGATTTTCCTGGTGGAAGGGATGAGGAACTCGGGGAGCTGCACCTGACTGAACCACTGGCCAGAACCTGGATCCAGATGTGACCCTTCAGCCTGGGACAGGCTGGGGAGCCTCATGGAAGCTCAAGGAGGAAAAGGAGGATCCTCTTTCATACCTAGCAGGAGGTAGGCAACCTCAGCAATCTCTACATCTTGGAAATTCATAGAATTAATTTTGGGGTGCTCTGCAGAGCAATTATGTGATGAAAGGGATCTTGGGGTAGGAATTTCAAACTGAAAGAGAGTAGGAACTCTAAACTGCAAGAGAGTAGGTTCAGATAGGATTAAATTAGGAATTATGAATTATTAGGAATAAATTCTTCCCTGTGAGGGTGGTGAGACCCTGGAGAGATTGCCCAGAGAAGCTGTGGCTGCCCCTGGATCCCTGGAAATGTCCAAGAGCAGGTTGGACATTGGGGCTCTGAGCATCCTGGGACAGTGGGAGGTGTTCCTGCCCATGGCAGGGGTGGAATGGAAGATCTTTGTGGTCCCTTGCAATTTAAACCATTCTATGATTTTATGATTCTAACTTGGTTGCTGTGAGAAGCTCCAAGGACAGTGAGGCATAGAGAGAAAATTCCTCCTTCTGAGAAGCTTTCCAACGTGAAGCTGAAACATTCTGCACTATGACAAGCTGAGGACCTGGAAAGACGAGTTCCAAGGCAGGAAGCAAAGGCCCCTGAGGTCAGCTGAGGTCCACAGGAGACATTGCCGGTGCTGTGTCAACGTGGCAGTGATGCAAGGTCAGGTGAGGCTGGCTCCAGGGGCACACAGCTCACAGGATGCCTGGGGAGCCGCTGGGACAGGGGCACTCCAAGCTGCTGATGCCTTCATCTGGGTCAGCAGCTAATAGCCAGACACTGATTCACAGAACTTCCCTTCCCTGAGAGCTCCTGTAAATAGATGTGTTTGGTTAAACAGCGAGGAAGTGAGCAGCCCTGCTGAGGATTAAGTGCTCCCCATGTCTGACCTCAGGCACGCTGGCTTTGCCCCAGCCCAAGCTGCCTCAGGCTCTCTCCTCCAGCGTTCTCCACGCGTCCCCCTCATCCTTTCCCCCAGTCCCTTCTCCTCCCTCCTCTCCTCATCTTGGGGCTATCCAAATTGAATTCCTGCTGGAGTAGGGAACAAGTGTTGAAATCCTTTTGTTTTTCTTTTTTCTGTGAAATGCAATTCTTGCTCACTGGTCATCTTATTCTGAGAATATCCCCTGCTGGACGGAGCCCTTGCCCCTTTCCCTGACCCCAGCCCTGCTCAGCTGCACAAAGAGGTCAGTGAAGCTGCAAGAACAGCTTTTCCCCTTTTGGTCTGACCCTGAAAGCCCCTCACTGGTGCCAGTTCCTGTGCTCAGGAGATTCCTGCTCACCACAGCTCCAGCTGGCTGGCTCAGAGCTTGGCTGGAGCCCACTCACACTTTCTAGGGGCTATTTCAGTTAGGGCTTTAAATACTGCAAAAGATGCTCAACAAACTTCAGCAGGATCCTTTTATCACAACCATGAAATAGTGGAGTTTTCAGTTCTTGGAGAAGTAGGGAATGGGAACAGCAGAACTGCCACCCTGGATTTCCAGAGGACAGGCTCTGGTCTGTTTAGGGGTCTGGTTGGTGGTGATTGATGATTTAGGCAGTCCTAAATGTCAAAGAGATCCAGGAAGGCACAGAGATTCCTGAGGAAATCCTAAAGGCACAGCAGAGCAGGCCATCCATCCCCCTGTGCCAAAGGATGAGCCAGAGGGGGAGAAGGACTGGGCTGGCTGAGCAGGGAGATTTGGCTGGAACTCAGGGAACAGAGGAGCATTTAGGACTTTTGGAAGAAGGTGCAGGCAACTCGGGAGGGCTACAAGGATGTTGTGAGGTCATGCAGGGAGAAAATCAGAAAAGCCAAAGCCCAAACAGAACTTAATCTGTCTACTTCTGCAAAAAAAATAACAGTTGTTTCTATAAATACATTATCAGCCAGAGGATTGCTAAGGATATTCTCCATCCTTTCTTGGATTTTGGGGGAAATACAGTGACAAAGGCTGAAATACTTTGTGCCTTCTTTGCCTCAGTCTTTAGTAGTAAGACCAGTTGTTGTTTGGATCCCCTGATTTGGAAAGCAGGGACGGGGAGCAGCATGAAGACCCAAAATCCAAGGGGAAACCACCAGGAACCTACGTCAAGACACACAGAATTCGGTGATCTGCACAGGATTCATCCAGGGGTGCTCAGGGAGCTTTCCAAGCCCCTTCCCATCATCTACCAGCAGTCCTGGCTAACTGAGAAAGCTGCAATGACTGAAGTCAGTAAATGTGCTGCCCAGCTAAAAGAAGGACCACAGGAGGATCCTGGGAGCTCCAGGTGTGTCAGCCTGACCTGGGGAAGGTCACGAGGAGAATCATCCCCAGTGCCATCATGTGGCACATGCAAGACAACCCGGGGATCAGGTCCAGCTGGCAGGGGTTTGGGAAGGGCAGGTCCTGCCTGACAAACCTGATCTCCTGTGGCCAGGTCACCTGCTCAGCAGGTGAGGGAAAGGCTGTGGATGTTTTGTCTTTACTGGATTTCACTACAGACTTTGATGTCATTTCCCACAGTGTTATCCAGGAGAAACTGGGTGCTCATGCCTTGGGAAGGTGCACACTCTTTGCTGGGCTAAAAACTGGCTGGATGGCCAGGTCCAGGCGGAATAGAGAACAGAATTACCTCCAGCTGGTGACCAGGCACAGGCAGGGCTCCCCAGGACTCAGTACTGGGGCCAGTGCCGTTCCACATCTTTATTAATTGGGTGAGGTGATTGAAGCACCCTCAGTCAGTCTGCAGGTGACTCCAAATCGGGCAGGAGTGCTCTGCAGTGCAGGAAGGACATTGAGGGGCTGGAGGGTGTCCAGAGCAGGGCAGTGGAGCTGGGGAAGGGTCTGGAGCACAAATCTGATGAGGAACTGCTGAAGGAGCTGGGGGTATTCAGACTGGAGAGAAGGAGGCTCAGGTGGGACCTTCTCATTCTCTTATCCCAGGTTACAAGGGACAGGAGGAGAGGAAATGCTCTCACCTTGTGCCAGGGGAAGTTTAGGTTGGATACTGGGGAAATTTTCTTGGTGGCTGAGCACTGGAACAGGCTGCCCAGGGAAGTGATGGAGTCACCATCCCTGGAGGTGTTTAAAGGATGTGCAGATGTGGTGCTTGGGGACATGGTCCAGTGGTGGCCTTGGCAGTGCTGGGTTAATGGTTGGACTTGATCTTGGAGGTCTTTTCCAGCCGACACCATTCCATGATTTAGGTCTCACTATTTCCTTCTCATCCCCATTCTCTGTCCTCCAAAGCCTGGCCATTTCTGTAAAGGACATGTCCTTCAGGGCAATATTTTATGCTTTTCTTGCTGTCTTTTATTTATCCATTAATGTAAACTCTGTCTGTGACAGGCTTTTAGCATGACTGTTGCTGTGATAAGTTGTTTACTTCTTTTTCCTTTGGGTTTTGCCTGTTACAAAAATGATTTACCATTGGGAAGCCTTTCCTTGCCTGTTTTTTATCCCACATTTTCTGCCTCTTGTCATCTTTTTCTTATTTTTTTTTTTCACTTCCCCTAGACTTACCTCTTTGTTTGTTTGCCACTGCATTGCTCTCCTCAGCCAAGCTGACATTTTTCTGGGCAAAAGTGATTATTACCCAAACCAGGTTAGGTAATTCAAGTAAGTAAGCAGAGTAAGCAGAACTCAGACCAGCAGAAGAGCACAGCTTTATTTTATTCAGGGAGAACATTAAGATAAATCTTCCAAATCACCCTCCTCTAAATAGAAGCTGAGTCTTCTGACACAAATCAGCCAATTTAGGTGCTGGTGAAGGCTTTGTAGAGAAGGCAAGTGCTCCTAAGTGGAGCTGGCTGGAGCGCTGGTTTGACTCAGCTGCTGCACATCAGGTCGGTGAGGTCACTGCTCCCCTCGTGCAGCTTTTCTGCAGGTTCCTGCAGATCCCCAAGGGAGAGATGCTCTGCAGTGAACCTTTCTGCATTTGTTGTTCTCACATGCTGGGTGTCTCCTGGCAGCACTCATCACACGCATCATTGCTCAATTCAAGGCTCTCTGTTCTCAAGTCTCTTTACAGGCAGGGTGGGATGTGGCTGGTGGAGCTCAGGGTTGTCTGGGCTTGAGTGGAGTGAATCATCCTCACAGAGTAATCTCCCTCTGCCACTGGTGCTGAGCTGCTGCAAGCTGTTCCCACTCAGCAAAGCACATAAGCCAATTTCTGGCTCCATTTCCATTCAGCAGAACATTTAACTGTGAGTTTAATATTAAACTCGTGCTCAAATCCCTTAGCTTATTAATGGGTTTAGGTGAAGGTCCACTCTGCATCGCTGAATGAGGCAGGGATTAATTACAAAGAGAGAGGAGCTCTGCAGAGCTGGGTTCAGACAGAAAACTGGTGCACTCCCACCCCAAGGCTTCTCTCCCCACAGTTGTACATACAACAGTTCATTCCCAGTGTTGATACTTTAATCTTGCTCATCAAGGGGTACTTTTGTGGTGTTGGATCTGCCTGGTGAAAGAGCCTGTGAGGTGGCCAGGGCCTTGGTGAGCCTCCCAGCTCTGCTGGTGTGGGAAGGGTGTTGGTAGCTGGGTGATCTCCTGTGGCATCCAGAGGCCATCCCTCCACATATCTGGCTGTTCTCATCTCCAGCTCCAGACAGCAGGGGTGGAGGATGCACACAAAGCACAATGGGCTTTCACACAAGCTCAGAAAGGGTAGAAGTTGAAATCCTCACTTGCTGTGCTGTGTTTTCAGAGGTGAGGAGGTGACAGCTCCCTTTGTTCACTGCTGGTCTCTGTGAAGGGGATCTTCATTTCTGCAAAGAAGATTCCTCCCTCATCTTTACTCATTGTAGAAAATGCTGAATTGAAGATGCTTTTAGAAGCATGTTGTCACAAAGTCCTGTAAGTTAGACATATCTCTTCCTCTGTTGTAGGGAATATAACATTTATGAAAGTCCTGGCACATGTTGTCCAGATGTTGTGGATACCCCATCTCTGCAAGTGTTCAAGGTTGGATGGGGCTCTGAGCAACCTGGTCTAGTGGAAGATGTCCCTGCCCATGGCAGAGGGCCTGGAACTGGATGATCTTTAAGGTTCTTTCCAACCCAAGCCATTCTGTGATTCTTTAATTCTATGGTTGATGCTGTCAGTCCCTGAGTGCTGAAAAAGGCCACAACTCTGTGGGCACAGATCAAGCTCTCAGTCACTGTACCTCACTTTTCCCACCTTTATAATGGGAATAACATTAGTATTAACCTACAGCAGTGTGGTGTTGGCTGTGTTTAAACAGAAAGTCTGAGCACACTTGGTGGAACTCCCATTTAATTGCTCCTGGATTTAAATTTCCAGTGTTCCCATTCTACCCATTAGCCTGGACAGTAGGGGACTGACCTGTGACTTCCAGGTAACAAGGGACAGGATAAAAGGGAATGGCCTCTAGTGCACCAGAGGAAGTTTAGATTGAATATGAGGAAAAATTCCTTTACTATGGAAGCGTGGCCAGACATAGGAACAGAATGTCCAGGGAAGGGGTGGAATCACCATCCCTGGAAATGTTAAAACATGTGGTGCTCAGGGATTCAGTAGTGGACTTGGCAGCACTGGGTTGATGGCTGGACTTGATGATTTTAAAAGTCTTTTTCAACCTTAATGAATCTCTGATTCCAAGGGTGCAAATCAGAAGCCTTTCCTTGAAGTGAGTGGAGTTGTGCCATTGCCAGGCTGGGGTAAGGAGAGGATGTTTATCGCAGACTGTTTTGATTTGTAGAGTGAAAACACAGAGCTTAGTCATCAAAAACAGGGGTTAGTCATCAAAAAGAGTTTACCTTCCTCTCAAAATATGAAAAGGCTTAAAAAGTTTGGTGAGGTTTACAGGGCATTAAACAAACACTGCTTTACAATTGCCGGCGCTAATTCTCATCAGGTAGCCTTCCTTCCCCATTGGAGGAGAGACTCAGAGCTCCCTGTCTGCTGCCAAATGCTGTGACCCTGGTGCCCATAAAAGGTTTCTGCTGTAACTGTCTTGTTATCAGCCCATCAATGTCCTGACACTTCCTAGTGATTAATCCTGTGTTGAAATGAAATTAAGTTTCCATATATTTGGCCAGTGACCCCAGGACTTCCTATTTGGGGAATACAAAGAATAAAGCATCTGTAGCCTGCAGGAAGCCAGAGTCTCTGATTTCCTGCAGAGGCAGAACAAGAACAAACAGGGAACACATTTTTCACCGCGGCAGTCGAAAGCGCACGTAAGAGCCCTGTGGGCCCCCATGATGAAAACAATTGGAAGGGGGAACATCCCTGGTCCCAAAATTATTTGTGGGTGTTTTGTTACGTACACAATATGCCATTAGAAAAATAGATGTAACTCAAGTTAATGTTTTTTCCAGGTGCCTATTAACGTTTTCTTTGGCATAGGTCTTTCGGTTTCCATCAGCGAGATTGTGCTTGTCAGGCAAGTGAGTTTTGCTTTGCTTTTTGCTGCACTAGGCTCTCTGAATCCATCTGAGATGAGGAAAATGCAGGGTTTTTTTTGGGGGGGTTGTTTTTCGGTTTATTTTAGCAGCTTTGTTTAAATGAGCCAGCCCAGGTTCAGGGTGATGTAAATGCCAGCGAAAGGGGCAGCAGGAGGTGATAAGGCACTAAATCCTCCTTGCAGCCTAACTCTGACTTGTGATGAAAGGCATGTGGGGAAGTAGAGGCACCAGCCTGCCATCTGAGGATCCCTGAGGGAGAGCCATTGCTACCTCCACCATCCAATTCAGCTGCTCTGTACCCACAGAAGGAAACATTTCTGAATGCTTCCAAATTGCTGGGTATGCCTGGCACTAATGGGCATCATCAGCTTGGAATTAACCTCTCTCTGAATAACGCTTCTACCTGAATACACGTAATGGCACATGTGCATCTGCACATACAGATGGGTGTGTGTATGCACAGACAGACAAAAAGCTGTTCTGTGCACCCATCCCCTCGCTGGGGGTGTCTTGGTCAGTGGAGTGTTTCACCCAGCTCTGTCAGATGGGTCTCACTCCCCTTTCCTGGTGGTGCTGTTGCTGCTGGTTCTTGTAAAAAGAAATTGCCTTGTTTTTGTTCTGCAAGGGCACCATATTACCATTACCACTGTGATGGAGAGTCCCTTGTTTACTGCAGTTTTCCATCAGTAAAGCCTCTTCTCGTGCTTTCTAACCCAGACTAGGGTGAAAGAGGAGACCCAGGAAGGAGCTGCAGGATGCTGGGCTTGGTCTGACTGGTTAACACAGCTGTCCTTCAGCAGGCAGAAATGGGATTCCCTGGGAAGCCTCTTGGCATTTTCAATAAATTGCTGCCTAGAGGGAAAATGCAAAATGTCTCTCTCCTTGAAACCAGGGGGGGACTGGCTTTGAAGTTTTGGACCTGAGAGAAGACTCAAAGCCTAACCATGATATTTGTCTGAAAGGGCATCTTTAACATTTTGTTTGAGTTGCCAGCCTTGGAGTGGGTGTTCGTGTAGCCCTGAAAGTACCAAGTGCCTGAGGAACACAGGATGTGGCTCACAGGTCCTTGCTGTGGTGACACTGGGATGATCATGTTCTATTAAACAAGTTCCAGGAGAGCTACAGAGAACTGAGAGTGAAGTAAGGACAAGTTTGCACCACAAAATGCTTCCCACCACTGGAATGCCAGAAGCAGTGGGAATCAAAGCTGGTCTGCAGCACTGACTGAATGCAGTCTAGACTCACTGACTTGGCAAATGCCTGGAGTTAATCAGCTCTTTTTCTTAATTCAGGCTCTTGTCATATGGCCTTTGTCTGCCCTACAGTTTGGTAGGAGGCTCAAGGAGTACCTGACTGTGCTGAAATCTGCAGGGATGTGGGAACACAGCAGGGAACATGGGCATCCACAGAGACAGAGTGGACCCACAAGACTGTCACACTGAAATTCTGAGCCTGCAGCAAGCTGGGCTGCACTGCTTTTTCATTTTGTTCTCTGCCCTGAGTTTTACAAGGCACCATGTGTCCCTGTCTATGCCAGCAGGCTGGCTAAGTCTCTTCTAATTATTCTAGAATGAGTACTGAGCAGACAAATGCAGGCAGTGCTGCCAGCTCTTGTGATTTTGTCAGCCTTGCAATATTTGCTTTTTGCTCTGGTACCTTTTGCTCCTAGATTCATGCAATGAAATTCCACGTTCCACTGGCAAACAAGAGGAAGGGAAAGAAAAGCACTCCAAGTGTCCAGGGCAGGGAAGGAAAGCCAGGATCTGTGGCACAGGAAAACTGGGCTCAGACCCATCAGCCCCACCAGAACTCCATCACTGCACCATGGATATTGCAAATAATCCCTGCTCAGTAAGTCAGAGTAACAAACTCCAGCTCCTCTCTCTCACCACCGCACATCGCCATCCACAGTATCTCATCACTCTCTCTTCTTACAATTCTCTTTCCTGCTGAGAGCTGCTTGTGGTTGTCAGCTCTTCCAGGGGAAAAGCTTGCAGGGAGAGTGCTGCCTTCCCTGCCCAGGGTGCTGGACCCAGATGCAGCAGGGCCCTGACTGAGCCAAGGCACAGCTCTGACCTCCCGGGCAGCTCTGGCCTGAAGAGAGCCCAGAGGAGAGACCAGAGATCCCAGATCCATGTGGGATCTTTCCTCAGCAAATGTGGGATGCTGCCTGGGGGATGGACAGGTCCCCCCAGGGGTGCCCAGTGCCTCATCCTGCATGAGAACCACACTCCTCTCCTTTCTAACAATGGGCACCCCTTCCCCATCAGTCAGGGCTGAGCCCCTCAGCCACCCCTTCCAACACAGATTTCCTGTTCTGCACTCTCAAACCCCATGTCCTGTAAGAGAGGCACATGGGACACAGCTTTTCTTGTGTTCTTTTGCCATCTGGCCACTGCCTGCAGCACAGGCTCTCTCTGCACATGTGACTCAGCAGCCCAGATGTCCCAGATGTTTGCAAACCCTTCCAGCACCCTCCCCTACCCTGAGCCCGGTGCACTTTCCTCCACAGCCCCCAGGCTGATAAGGCTAATCCTTATCACAGCACCACTTCAGTTTGGGTCAAAAGGAGCACAAGCTCTCATGGGGGAACCTTGATCTAAAGATTTAAAGAAAGATCATTCTTTAAGGAAAAAGTAGTTGGATTGCAAAGCTTGCTGTATACAGACTCAGATTATCCTGTTCAGAGTGTTTATTCTTGCTTTTATTCTTCTCCTTCCTGTTAAAACCCACCATTGTCAGTGAGTTACAGATATGATGCATATCTGGAGATGAAGAAGTCGTTTTCCTGCTGCTTCTGTTGGTCAAACCCTGCTCCTTCTGTGAGCACATCAGGTATAAGCATCCCTTTTTTCTTTCTTACCAGCACCAAGCTCTGCTGGCTGAGGGTCCCAGCTTCACCTGCTGGAACACAGAAATCTGAGCTCTTCTGCTCCTCTTCTACACAGGGATAACCCCATGGAAGTCACCAGCACTGGTATCTAATGTGCAGCACAGAGGGAAAATGCTGTCATTTTTCTTCAGTGGCGTGACTCTCCTGATGTAATCATTACCCAATGATTTCATCAAAATCGCTGTTGTGTTGCAAAGGTGTCAGTAAACAGAGAATCTCTGATATGTCAGAAGTGATAAGGTTTTCCTGATACAGCACATAAATTGCCAAGTGCTCTCCTCATCTGCATCACTTTTACCCAACACAACTGCACTAATTTGACAATTGCAGGAGGGGTGTGTGTGTGTCTCCTGGGAGGAAGCTCACCTTTGCAGCTCTGCAAATTGATGATCTCTGGGTTTCCAGCCGCCGAGCTGTGATTGTTCAGCAAAATGAGCTCTGCACAGAGCTGATGGAGCTGCACAGCAAGCAGGGTCATTAACAGGCAACGAGCAACCAGACCTTGTCTGCAATGTTCCAGAGACCAGTTAGAGCTGGAGCTGCACAAATGAATGGCAAGATCCTCAGAGGAAAGAGGGGGTTAAACATTCTGTTCTTTGACAGTCACTAACCTGAGTAATAGCAGAAAATTTGGGTTCTCTCTGATCCATCCTCTGCCCAGTGGCAGAGAGATCAGCTCAGAGGAAGGTCTGACCTTGTTCTCTTGTCCTACCCCTCTTGCAACACCATGCAAGGGACATTTCTGCTTTGCCTTTTCACCAAATCATACTCATTTTCCCCACCCCTTGGGTCTGAGAAGAAGTTGGGATTTTCTACTTGCAGTTAGAAATCTGGAGATCACTTTAAAGCTTTTATCCCAGAAAAATGCGCTCTAGGAGCCAAAAAGGTTGCTGGCTCTTGTGTGAGGTTGCTTGCAGTTTATATGATGCCTGATGCAAATTGAAAAACTTTGACATTTGAATGGAGAAACTGTTGGTCTGCACTGTAGGTTTGGCTGATAGGAAGCCCTTCTGTGCTTCAAAGCTTTCCTAAGATGTCAAACATTTTGAGTTAATTAGGGTTAGGAGCCATTTCACTGTTTGAATTTGTGACAGCAGAGAGTTAAATAAAGCTTTGCTTACAAAGTCTCTCACTTGGAAACACACACAAAGCTGTTCAGCCTTAATTCCCAGGTTTGCTTTATGGTTTTGGGGTAAACATTGTCTCTTCTTCAGCCTCTGTGAAGGAACTCTTGCAAGTCTTTATTTGCCTTCCTTTCACAGCAGTTTGTCTAGGCTTGGTGGGGATTGTGCTAACTTTGCCACCAAGTCTGCAGGAACACAAAACACTTTCTACTTGTGCAGCAGCCCTTGGAGAAGATTGCTAGCAGAGGGCTAGGGCTTCAAACACAATAGCAGCACCGAGATGATGAGTTGAGGGTTCACAGATGACTTCTGACCAAGCATTCACAGCATTAAGGGAGGCTCACCACTTAGGAGTTGAAAAAAGCATTCAGGATTGTTTCCTGAACAAGGTGGGGGTGCCTTGGTTAGGTTTATTCTTGACATTTTCACTAGCCCTGGAAGAATTTTGTAGAAAAGATCTGCAACTTTAGGATTTTTTTAGGATGTAGAACATTTCTCCTTGGTTTTATTTT
Organism: Turdus rufiventris; assembly: GCA_013186435.1. NCBI lineage: Eukaryota > Metazoa > Chordata > Aves > Passeriformes > Turdidae > Turdus > Turdus rufiventris. The sequence continues at coordinate 1,070,091 of PYHW01010003.1, read as the reverse complement.
AATGTTAAAATGTTAAGGTCTTGTCTATGCTGGAAAAAAATTACAATAAACTGTTTTAATATCAGAAAACCAAAGCAGACAGCTTCATGCAGACTCTGCAACACAACATTAGAGTCTTTTATCAATTTCACTTATGCCTCTTGACAATACCTCACATTTAAAGTTAAATTTAAAAGGTCATTTTTATACTGGGCTACGGGTTTTTCCATGGGGAAGAGATGGTGGTGTAAAAAAACCATGTACAAGTAATTTCCAACACTGATAAGTAGACAAGGTCTTTGAGATTGCATGAGGGAGTGATTCCAGACCTAAATCTTGGCCCAAAGACAAGCTTAAGGCTTATTCCTACACATCAGGACTCAGGCCCTCAGCTGGGGTATGCTGATGCTTCTCTATTGATTTCTGAAAAGCTAAACCAATTTCCAGCAGAGGAGAATCTGCTCCAGATTTCCCAGCTGCCCTATCAAAAATCTTCTCAGAGCATTGACTGGGGAAAGAAAAAAGGCCTCAGCCTGATTTGAAAGAACATAATAGACCTTTAATTTAATTGACTTAATTTTATTGGCAGCCATTGAATGGTGAAATGAAAACAGATGATCTGGATGAACAAGAAAAGGTTAGATGGGAGTAACCCATTAGTAAATATCAAGGCATCATCCTATTGTCCTCATTTAATAAAGGAACGGGTCAGTAAGTATAATCATAAACATTTTTACATTTTAGTGAAGATTTATTTGACATCATTACTAGCAGGGAGATGGATTCTTGGAACAGCAAAGGATGAAACAGTCTAACAGATGAGAAGTTAGTTCCTTTAGCTGGCAGAGAGTGGCACAGCTCTACAGCCTGACCTATTTAATTCCACCTTTTTAGCAGCTGAGCTATTACTTCGGACTGCTGTGGGATATATTATATTTTTTTAAAGTTTTCTTTGACAAATCTCCCATGCTGACATCTTTCTCTTGCTGATTTGACTCTTGTGAGGCCCTCAGAGCCAACAGGTCTGAAGTGGCTGGACCATGAGGTTGGACACAGGGCTCTGTGGAATGGGTCAGTGTTGGATCCCAGAACTCTGGGGTGTTTGAGCTTTCTGGCACTGCCCCCCTGGAGAACACTGCTTGTGACCTGAGGCCTTGGAGAAGGCTCCAAATTTGAGTGATGGAGTTAAAATCACTGGTGTGTAGTTAAATAGAAGTGTGTGCTTTCACATGGTTAAAGTTTTTAAATTTGAAGTTTTTATAGTATAATAATGGGTATAGGACAAGATGGAGAATTTTGGGTGGTGTCTCAGTGTTCATCTTCCTTCTTCTTCATGGTTTCAGGCAGTAATTTCTGGTTGGTCAGTCAGTGTCACACTGAGGGTCAGGAATTTGGTTATTGGGTTAAAAGAATAAATAATATAGGTGTTAATTCTCTATTGGACTGTTTAGCTTTAAGAGACCTTGTAGCAGCTGCACCTTTCTCCATTTCCTCACTTCTAGCAGGTAGCTGGAGGTGCTGTTAAATGCTTTTTACTTTTTGATAAGATTTAATAAACAACCAAGCCCAAACACAAAAAATCTGTTTCCTTCGTGTATTTTTTAGTCCTGGCTCTGAGTGCAGGCAGAAGAAACTGAGACAAACCAATAATGAAGTGGTGCAAGCTCCCAGCACTGTTAGAGGCCAGCAGAGCAGATTTCCCAGAGCCCCAAGGCCAGCAGAGCAGGGAAGGGGAACCTGCCCAGCTCACACCTGGTCTGGAGAAGCAGCTTCTACACCCCTGCATCCTGTCCTGCATTCTGTGCAGCCAGCCTGGCAGCTCTCAGGGCTGTCTGCAAGTCCATCCAAACAGGATTTAACACACTGAAACCTCATCCAAGGACAGCAGTACCCTGAGGGGTAGAACCAGTATGATATGATGTGAAAGAGAGAAAATTCTGATTAGATGCAGGGAAACCAGGCATGACTCCTCACTCAGTTCCTTATAATTCACTAGTTCTGGGTTCCCTTTGTGGGGGAGTTTTAACAGAACATTGTCCAGACCAACTTTGAAGGTGTGTCCTTCTGAATTTTCTGAATCACTGAATTAAACAAACCCTAAAAATAAAATTTTAAACGATGAAAAGCTTAGGTTTTTCTTAATTTTGGATGGAGTTGGTTAGAAATATGATACTTCAGGAGTGCAGACTTTTTTGCAAAGATGGGACCCCACAAGCTTCACTGTGTGCTGGCTTACAGAGAGCTCACAAAAACCAGTGTTACAGGCATATCCTCTCCTCCTGGGGGAGAGCAGAGTGTCCAATACTGCATTCCCACAGGGCACAGCCCAAACCACTGCAGGGTACCACTGCTGCTGTGAGACCAAGCAGCTTTCACCTGAAAATCCAAACACTTTCTCTAGACATAACCCCAATCCAGACCCTTCCCCTAAAGAAAACCCCAAATACAACCACAGCCCCATTCTAAATATTAAAGGTTTTGGCACTTTTCAACAACAACAACAATAACAAAAAGAAAACAAAACACAAACCAAAAAAATGGGAAAAAAAAATTAAATTAAGGTCTTTCTGGGAAACCAATTCTTGATGAAATTTTTTGGTCTGGTCCAGAACAGAACATCTTGCAGGGGATCTCCCTGTTTGAATTCCAGCACCAGCACCAGCCTGTGACTCAGATCCAGGACTGCTTTGCTTGGCTCCCAGGGCTCTTGAAATCTGTGCAAGCACCACAGACTGTGCCTGGCGAGGGATGGGCTCCACAGAGGGAGGGCTGTTCCTGCTCCAGAGGAAAAGCAGCTTGTATCTTAGCACGTTTTGCCTGGCAGGCATTTCAAAGGCTTCTCCTCTGAATCAGGGCTGCAGGCACTGCCTACATTTCCTCTTCACAGAAACTGGCAGGTTGAACTATGCAAAATTCCTCAATCCTGTTTATCTGCTGTCTCCTTCCGAAAAGGCACAATGCTCCTGTGGCCTCTCTGAGCTTTCCTCTACTCCATTGCCAGAGTTACATTTGCCCATTTGAAGGGCAAACACAGGCAGGAGGGGAGCAAGGCAACCACCAGAATTTGGGATTTCAGTAGGACAGGTGAAGGTACTGTGCCCATTTTGCCTTTTCTGGATTAATGAACTCCACAATGTCCAGAGCAGATGCTGAGCACATAAAAATGATCCATTCTGAACTATTCTGAACATTGTGCTCAAAACAATGACCTGAAGGGAGGAGCAGTGCAGGTCACACTCCTTTCCTGCTCCTCCTCCCTGCAGTCCTGATGGGGCAGGAGGAGAGTGGATTGAGGATGCAGGCAGGGGAGCCAAAATTCTGCCTTCAGGGCCAAAATCCTGATCTCAGTGCTCTGAGCTGCTCAGTGCAGGGATGCTGTTCTGTGCAACTGAACTTTGTATTCCTGAGGGCAAGGAGAAAATAAATCAGCTCCGTCCTTAACCTTTGCACAGGGAAAATCACTTCTCTGCTTGCCAGGGAGGAGCAGTGGTCTCAGAACCCTCAGGGGCTCTGCTGGACTGGTTCTGGGTGTCCATGGGGGATACAGAATGAGCCTGGGCTGGGGATGCTGACACTGGGTCAGGCTGCAAAGGTAGGAAGTGAGGCACTGCTGGAGTGGAGGAAGAGGAAATGCTCAGGCAAGGTGTCAGAGCCCAATAAACCATCTTGATGAGCCTTTTAAAAGGGCTTAACAGTGGTTCATGCACTCGGAGTTGCACAGGAGGAATACCAATGAGATATTCTCAAGGAGTCAAAACAACACAAAAACCTTCACTGAAAAAATTTAGAAAATCAGCAAAAGTTTGGCAAAAAGAAAATCACTTCTCACAAGATTAACTTGGAGTGCTCCTGTCTCACCCCTCTCCCCTCCTGCAGGTCTCCTCTTGGAGTCCAGAATGCAAGAAGTTCTCAGAACATTGGACCTGTAAATCCAAGCCTGGAAAAGAACAAAGGACTTAAAATGAGGCCTTAGGAAAAGCTTCCAAGCTTAAGTGCTAAAAGTAAGAATGTAGGTTTAACGCTTAAAGCAGAAACATGTTAAGTAGAAAAAAAGTTTAGCTATAAAGTTTAAAATATATATAAAAAAATATAAAGATAAAAATAGACTTAAAAACAAATCTATGTGTTAAAACAAAATTGGCTGAGAAAGGTCGCACTGTAATTAAACAAAATGTCTTAAGATTGAATTAAAATCATTAACATCCTTGTTAACAGTGTTTTATTAGTTTATCAATCCTTAAAAAATCCTGTAACCATAAGTCTTGTGACTTCTGGTCATACTCTCAATACCTATAACAAGAACTCACACTTTCTGTAAAAAAAAAAAAAAATTAAACCACACTTTCTAAACAACTCAAAGTCCCATCCCCACAGAACATAATAACGCAAAACCAAATAACCGCCAGTATCCCTCACTCCACAGGTCCATGATGGGGGCAGTGATGAACCTGGAGGTCTGGATGCTGCTGCTGGAGGGTTCTGGAGCAGGGCTGGTGGCACACGCCTGTCCAGCCAGCGTTGGAGCCGAAATCTTGGCTTTGCAAAGTTTGTGTGTGGCTACGGAATGAGCCGGATCCTGCCTGGAAATGATTCACCTTCCTTCCCCCTCAAGGGACATTTGGGGACCTGTGACCAGACTGGCAGCAGCTCTGTGGAACACTTGTGGGGCTAAGGAGGGAGATCACCTCAAACCCATTTCTAGAGTCATTCTCTTTCTTTATTTATGACATAATTCTGCGTAAGGAGGGCTGCTGGTGAGCCTGTTCTCTAGGATGGCAAACTGAAGGACCATATGTCATGGTTGGGACTGCCAGCACATCAACATTGCAATCATTTGCAGACTGTTTTCTATTTCTTTGATTCGGGAGTCTGTGTAATTAGCAGCTCAGAACAGGCGGGTGGAGGAAACGCGGTCTGTTATTTGGGCAGAATTAACATCCTTGTTCTCTGCATTGTGATCCTCAGCTTCCAGTGCTGCTGCCAGAGCAGTGGAGAGATCCGTGCTGAGACATTCCTTCTCTGAGCCTGCCTTCGTTGCAAAACTATTTCTGTTCCTTTTCTAGGCTATCCCCATGACCTACAACTGGCACAAGACGTGCTGATGCTGTAATTAGTAAATACCCTCTGCAAGTGGCAGCAAAAGATTTATAGCCACCATTGGAGGCTTTGCTTTCAGCTAAAGGAGAAGCACCAAAGAGTTTGTTGCTGTTTACTGCATTTTTCTGCAGATTCTCAGCAGGGTCCAGCCAGCATTTTGTTCTGCAGGCCTGGTAAATAAATCTTCACTGAGCTGTTCTGGTAGGAGCCACCTATGAACGTGCTGGTGGGGCAAGAGTTATGTTATTTTAGTGGGTTAATAAACCCATACAGCCTTCTGCACTGCTGGCATTTGGCCTCATCATTCTCTTATGCTTTCCACTGCTATCCCAGTGGTTTATGCAGGTTGGTTTTTAGCAGTGTCTATGTACAGCCAAAAAGCAGGAGAGCAGTCACGCCAAATGAACTCCCAGACATTGGGCTTTGCAGGCAGGAGAGGGCTCTGCCCCCAGGGAGAAGGAAAGAATATCAAAGACAATTTCACGCCCATATTTGCCCTGGCATTGAAATCTCTTGTGCACATGGAAGGAAAGGGGAGATTGTTTTTTGCCATTTCAAGTAGAATGCCTTCCAAAGAATTTACCAGCTAGTGCTTGATTGGCCTCAATCAAGAGAGCTTGGCCAGAGCTATTTCTGGTGTTTGGACACTTCTCTTGCCCTTTTTCTTCCTCACCCCTTCAGAAGCTTGTGCACCCATGGATTCTCTGTTGCTTAGAAAATGGTCTCTCAAACAGGAAAAATTCTGTTCTTTGCCTGGCCTGACAAACTCTTACAGGGATGATATCTGATATCATTGCCTCTTAATAAATTCAGTCAAAATTGGCCAATAAATTCAAAACTTATTAAAGTCAGGAGGAGGGGTGGAAAGTTCTTTGTTTCCATAGGAAAACATGCAGAAGGGGGTAATGTCACAGAGGAAAATGGAAATGATTATTTGCAATCTTAGCATGCTGTAACTCACTCCCCTTCCATATCTTCCCTTCCACAGGTAATACCAATGTTTTAACTGATCCTTTTACCTTGCCATCCACCATTTCTGCTCCCCTGCTCCACAGGCAGCATGGACAGGCTCCTTGGGTTGTTTGCAATGCTTTCCTCTTCTCAGACACTTCTTCTCCTTGGGATAGCCATCCTCAGTGCCCAGAGGGACACGCTCAGCTCCTCATCCTCAAATGCAGCCAGGTTGGAAGAGGGGCAGTTTGTCAGGTGTCATGGCCACAACAATACTTTTGGGTTCAGGGTATGGAGGGCTCAAATGGCAAAAATAAAGAGTGGGAACAACAGAGTTGGCTGAAAACTAAAGAACTTTAATGGAAAATAAAACAGGGATGATGCCCAGAAACCAAACACTGTATGGGGACAAACTCCAATGACCTGAAACAAGGGGGGAGTGACAATATATACCCTTGGGGGGAGAACTTTCTGGAACTATGACCGTATAAGGGGGACAAGTAACTAATAGGGGAACAGAACTTGGGCCAATTAACATAACATGAAGGACTGTGGGAAGAACACTGAGATTCACCCTAAGTTAACAAATGTGTCCCAGGGCTTGAACTCAACGCCTGGCTCTTCCTTGGTGAAATCTGGCGGACTGTGTCCCAGCCAGGCTGACTCCCACTTCTCCTGGTGGCTCCTGGCTCACTCTGCACCAGATCTGCTGCCCCAGTGATCCCCTGTCCCTCTGAAAGACGCTGCGGCCCTGCTGGATGGTTGGACACCACTGGGGACAGAGCCAAAGTCAGGTCAGCTGGATGAGCTGGAACACATCCCCTGGGAGCGCCTGACTGGGCTGCAGCAGCTGGCCCGGAGCTGACCCTCAGGCTCATTTCAGTCAGGGGATGCTATTTTGATGATGCTGCTGCAGATTCAGTGTCATTTTGGCCCTGCTCCCATTGACGTTGTGGCCGTAGCTCTTGACATCAGTGGTCACAGCCTCTCCTCTTGCTCAGCTCCTTTCTGCTGCCTTTTGCCTTGCTGTGCTCAGCCCTGGGTTCTGGGCTCTGCTTTCATTTGGGAAAGGGCTCAACAAGCTGCCTGCAGTTACTCCACCTCCCTTCTTCTCCCTCGTGTTGCTGCTGTGGTTCATAAAATTGAGGTGTTTTCTTCAGGATACCCTTTTGTTATTTAGTCCTGTAATTTTAGTTTTGTTAGTTATTTGAGGAGCTTGAGGTGGTCACCCCTCCTGCTGAGAATTATTATCACCCTCAGCCACCATCCCTTTTTCCAATTTCTTTTCCATTTGGCTGCCACTTAACCATCCAAAGGTTTTGGCAGCTGTAGTGGTATCACCAGGCACAAATTTGACTCCTGGAAAGGATTTGAAAGAATTGGATTCTGGGTTTATTGGGAATTCAGTTGATCAATAGAAAAGGAAGGGGGATTATTTGCTGTCACCCAGAGGATGGCATTGTGATTGTAAATAGTGTGAAAGACAAGAAACACTAATTGTTATGCATTAACTTGTTTGACCAGAATCTGCTTGAACGATTTAGAGGTTTTGGTAAGTTTTTTTGCAAGAATGAGGCTGCTGCTGCTACCTATTTGTAGATAACTGTGACTCTGAAGGTTTCTGGAAAGATGTTTGCAAAGCCACTGCTATCCTGTGAACATTCATGTAAATGAGTTGGCAATTTCCCAATGATAAAAGGCCAGCTCCAATACAGAATCACAGAATTATAGAATCACTTGGGTTGGAAAAGACCTTTAAGATCACTGGGTCCATGCATCCGATCTCTTTCTGACTATGTGTGGCAGGGTATTTGCAAATGAATGCAGAAAATAGATAGCTGAGGTCAGAGGAGGGCATGTTTGAGAGATTGCTTGTGGGGCTTTTCCCAGGGTGATACTGGTCTGCCAAGCAATGGAGACTGTGAGCATGGAGCTGATAGCAACTCATTAATATGGGTTGTTTTGTAAAAAAAGGACCCTTAGAATCAGTGGTTGAAATGCTCCCTCTTCCCTTGGCTTGTGCTGGAGTCCGCCTGTGACATTCAGTAAAAATTTTTATCTGTGTGCTAAGAATTTAACCTCGAAAGCATAACTGCACTGCATTAATTAAGCTTTATCTAATCTCCAGCTGAACTGACAGTCAACAAACAAGCAGAGCTTTCTCAGGATGGCATTGCCTTGCATGTACGTGATTCACAGCACAGTTCCACCTCCTGGGCAGAAAGGTGTTCCCCAGTCATTGTGGGGTGCTGGGAGGGATGAATCCCTCATTACAGCTTATCTATACAACCATAAAATATCTCCAAGCCTCTTGTTCCAGGAAATATGGAGGGCAAAAGAGATCCTTTAGGACTGCACAGCGTCCTTCAAGCATCCACAGGGTGTGACACCTATTAAAGTGCTCAGTTTGTAAGATCTGCTCTGATCCTGCAGTTTTATATTTCCCTCGCTGCTGCATCTACTTGCACAGCATACTGCCACTTTGAGGAGGGTATGGATGTCCACTTCCATCACATCCAAGCTGGAAAACATTGCTAAACCCATGTTTTACACAGGGGTGTTTACACAGAGCTGTGAGCACATCCCCAGGATGGATCAAGACTGAAGCTGGTTTGTTGGCAGCATAGGCCAGATGGGCATTTTGAATTGCAATGGAATGAAAGACAAGAAATGAGGTAGTGACTGTTAATGCACACATCAGTGGGTGCCTGTGCAGGTTTTCAAGAAATACCAAGCTGCTATCACAACTGTTTTCATTTAAACTAATCCCACCAGGACCTTATGTTTTCACAATAGGATTCTCAGCTTCTTTTTCTCTCTGAGACAATCTCACTGTTGTCCACATCTGAACATAGATATCCCATTCCAGCCTGATTTTAGTTGAGAAGGAAACTCATGAAAGATGTGGTTAACTCAGGTGTTCTCACTGTCTGTCTGTCCAGTGAGGCAAAGGGATCTGGTCTTCCTCTGGCTCTAGAGTCAGAACTGAAGAGAGACAGAAAGGGAAATGTGCAATAGTAAGGCCCATGGGTGTTAAAAGAGCTATGAGAGAACCTGAAATCACAGACCAAAAATCTCTCCTGATTCAGGAGGAGATGCATCACCTTCTTCCAATGAGTTTTCATCCTTGAAATCTTCCATGGGAAGAAACACAGAAGGAAAAACCTTTTCACTTGTGCATAGTGGGATGCCAGCAAGTGGCAGCAGCTCCCTGCCTGACAAAGAGGCTGTCCACATCTCACATCATCTGCCTCCTCCCTTGTTTATCTGAAAACAAAGCAGAAAAAAAAAAAAAAAGTGCACATAAGAAGCTCTTCTGACACTGCTGGAGTAGCTTAGCCCAGGTCTTGAGGACCTGCAGGAGGTGAGCAGAAAGCTGGGGAAGTCCTGCTCTTTGTGGAGAGCTCCAAGGAGACCAAGCAGTGTGGAGGAAAGGAGGGATGTGGGGTTTAGGAAATGCGGAATTCCTTTTTTGCAGGAGGAGCTCCTGTTGCTATTCTGGTTTCTGTGTCTTCAATCATCAAATGCAGCTTTTGTCTTTTGATAGGATAAGGAGGAAAGCAGTGTACAATGGTGCTCTGACAGCCTGGCACACCCCAAATCTGTGGTTTAAAGCATTCTTTGTGCTGAATTTGTTCTTGTAGTGCTAATGACCAGGTTGCCATAAATAGCCATTAAATGGGTCTGACACAGTAAAGGAAAGTGAAGGTCACTGTTGGCTCTTATGTTGTATTTTAGATCTCTGAATCAAAGGACTTCATAAAGGAGGGGAAGGTGCATTTTCAACTTGGGCTTCCTTCTAGATACAGAGGGGGAAACTGAGGTATGAGAACGATTGTTTGTCAGAGCAGGATGGGGATGAGAATGGAGCTCTGCCTGATGTGCTGCAAGGTCACAGCCAAGTAACAAATTACCACCAAACAGGGCAAAATGAACTCCCCATTGAAATCAAAGGTAAAGCTGCCACGGAATTCAGCAGGGGTGGGACTTTGCCTGCAGTGAGCAGCCTGAGCTTTGAGCCAAGCATCCCAAACTGAATGCCTGTGTGGGGGAGGAAGGCAGGAGTGTTTGGGATGCTGGGGTGAAGGTGCTGTGCTGGCTGCACGAGGAGGGATGGAAGGAGCCATGGAAGGTGCTTGTGTGTGAAAGCAGTGCCAGACTGCATGGCCCATCTAGAGCTGACACCTCTTTTTAGGGTCCCAGCACTTGAAAATGTGTTTTGATGGCTTGGTCACCGAGCCTGGCACCCTGAGAGGACATCACCCTTTTCTTGGGTGCCAGATGGGTGAGAAATGCATCCCTGTGTGTGCCCTCCCTCTCTGCCTCACTGACGGGTACAAATGCTGTCTTGCACCTTGTGGGGAGCCAGCCTCGGGGCATTTTTAAAGATGGGCAGTGCCACAGGTTTGGTGGCTGCATTTCCTTAACCTGCCCTAAGCCAGGCTGTGAGTGTTACAGCTTGAGCACTGAACCACAGCACTGCTTGGGTGTACCAGACCTCACTGCTGGCCACGCAAGCTCACTTGTGCCCCAAAACCGGGGGAATTTAGGGTGTGCTTCCCTTTTCAACCTGCCACAACAGTGGGACCGTCAGGTCTACAAGCATCCACACTGATAAGCATTTCACTGAGTGGAGGTAAGCCAGAGCCCAGCTTGGATGCAGTCCCTTAGTAAGACTCTGGTTGCACAAAAATAACAGATTAGGCAGGGCAGAATGCTTCTGAGACTGGAAACAACTCTTGTGGTACCAAAGATTGCATGGAAGGGAGAGCAAGGCTCCACCAGGGAACACCAGCTCTGCTCCCACTGACTGCAGGTGCCAGTCCTGGATGTCTCCTGCAAAACCAACTCCAGTTCCTCCTCAAGAGGCTGGTTTTCACTTCAAAGAACCAGGGAACACCAGCTCTGCTCCCACTGACTGCAGGTGCCAGTCCTGGATGTCTCCTGCAAAACCAACTCCAGCTCCTGCGAAGGAGCCTGGTTTTCACTTTGAGGCTGTGTGAGATTGTTCTGGGTGGGCAATGCTGGCACATGCCCCTCTGCCACACTTTGGGGACCTCACTATCACCATTCCCCAGGGTTTTGCGGGGCTGGGCAGAAAGCAGCTTCACTGCTGCTGCTGGAAAAGGCACCCTGGGTGGGCAAGGGACATGGAGCTGGCTCACGGAGAGCTGGCACCTGCTTTATTACGTGGTAGCCACAGCAATTTGTACTGGCAGGAGGACACAGATGGGACAGGTTACATCCACGGGGCAGTGCTAGGCAGTGGTGGCATCTGCCAGCCCCTGAGGATCTGTGTTTAGTTTGCAGCAGCTCAGGAAAGACTCCAAAAAGAAGAAAAAGAGGGAGAAGTTGTCCTGCAGGAGAGGCTGTGGCTGTGCTAAGAGGGTCAAGCTCATTTCTGGGCTGCTCTCAGCAGCCACTCCAGTTCTTGTGTTTGTGGAACACTCTGTACTGGCTGGCCAGCCCCAGAGTGACCTGTCCCTCTTCTCTTTCTAAGAAATGACCCCTCCCTTTGGACATCTCTGTTTTTCCCTACCACCCCTGCATGCCCACCTTCCCTGCCATCAGTCAGTGTCTGGGACTTGGGTGACAGCAGCTGAGCCTGAAAGGCATTTTCCAGAACAAATCACTGCCCAGTACAGAACCCTCTTTCCAAGTAGGACAGGCTGGGTTGGAGCCCAGGCAATGACCTTTTCTGTGTGTCATTCTCCCACGTAGTGTGACCTGATGTCACTCAGCTGCCAGCAGTGTTGTGACGTTGCAGCCCTCCCCCCAAACCTAAATCCAGGCTCTGCTGGTAAACCACACAGGATGCCACCCAAATTGTGCCATCCTTCACTTAATGTTGCTTAGGGTAAAAGTATTTGACCTTAAATTACTCTTCTCTTTTTTGAGAAGGGAGCTTGTTTCTCAGGAAAGATGGGTTTGACTCTTTGGTTTTGGAATAAATCTGGTATGAATCCCCACACGGTTTCGTGCTGCCTGCCCTTGCCACCCAAACAGGGGCACTTCTATAGTGGCTGGCATCAGATGCCTGTCACTCAGGTAGGGAGTCTGAGCGCTGCTCTGTGCTCTCAGGCTGGGTTCAGGCAGCCACCCAGGAGCAGGGACACAGGCTGTGTACCCAGGGTAAATGGAGTTTACCACAGGCTGGTAAACAGCTCTGTTTAACACGTCAGCTAAGTGGGAGACAATCCACTGTGAAATGCTTGCTCTGAGATGAATTGCTTCTTTTCCACTTTCTGGCTTCATCCTGGTACTACCCAGCCAGGCTTGAGCCCGTGCTAATCTGCAGAGAGGATGAAATGCAAAGAGGTAGAAAATAAAACTCTGAATCTGCCACTGCACTCCCTGACCTCATCTTTTGCAGGCTTCTTGCTACCAGTGCAAAGAAGCAGAGGAGAATCACAGAATCATAGAATGGTTTGGGTTGGAAGGGATTCTAAATGTCATCCAGTTCCAACTCCCCTCTCATAGGCAGGGACACCTTCCACTATCCCAGGTTGCTCCAAGCCCTGCCCAACCTGGCCTTGGACACTTCCAGGGATCCAGGGGCAGCCACAGCTTCCAGGGCATCTTTTCCCAGTGCCTTACTACCCTCACAGTAAAGAATTTCTTCCTAATACTGAATCTAAACATAGTTTCAGTTTGAAGCCATTCCCCCATGCCCTTATCAGAACTATCCCTTTATCTGTAGGCTCCCTTTGGGTACTTGAAAGCTGCAAAATACAAAATACATTCCTCCTGATTTTCCTACCTACTTGTGCATTGTCACACAACAGGTTTATTTTGCTTTGGGCAAGATGGAAATGACAGAGATCTCTGATAGAAATGTAAAGATGGGAATACCCACAAAATCAACACAGTAAGTTAAAAATTCAAAACTACCTTCCAGAGAACTGCACTCAGGAGTTTAAAGAGTTTGGGATCTGTTGTTGCTCTAGACGAAGGTAAGTTTTTGGACTTAATAAAAATAAAACAAAAAGGGACAAGCTAAATAAAATAACCTGACTTTTGGAATCTGTGTGGTCAAATGATAGTATTCAGTGTTAGCATTTTGACCTAAAAGAAATCAATGAATTAAATTCTTTTATATATATTTATATATATATGTCTGTGTGTGTGTCTGTGTGTGTGTGTATGTATGGCAAATTTCTAATCTTTTAAAGTCTTGCTTTCAAAACTATTGGGAAGAATGCTTTCCTGCTTTTCTAATTTATTGCTGCTCTACCTTGTGCAAATTCTATCTGCAGCTTTTTACTTTTCAGAGCTTGTGATGGCTCTGCAAGCAGCCTGGCTGGGCTCTGAGGATGCAGGTGGGGTTTGCACCAGGAGCAGTTTAGCAGACCTTCCTCCTGACCTCCTGATGCAATTAGCTGTGGTCTTGCTGTGCTCAGAGAATCCCCTCTGAGTGCAGCTGCAGTGAACAGGCAGGAATTTCTGAGGCAGCACAAACTTGCAAACCCTTCCCCAAGATTATCAAATGACAGCAGGTTGGAAGCATGTAATGAGAAGCACGGGTTCACTGACTAAGCATCCCTAAAGGGACTGCTGCTTAATCCTTTTGTGCATGGTGCCCCGTCACCCTGCTCTGAAGGAGGAGGGGGAGGCAAATGTGCTCTGCAATTGAGAGCAAGGTTGATTTATTGCTAAATGAGAGCAATGTGGAGCTTGCCTTCTTACTGATCTGCCTACAGAAGATCAAGCAGGCACAATCCTTGATTTGTCCCCACTTTGTCTTGTGAGAGCTCCCACTCAGCACACAGCAGTGGGAATTGAGCAGCTCCTTCACCTAAGCAAGCCCATTCCCCTCAGGATTAGCAGCTCTGGCTGCCACAGCTGCACAGCAGGACATGCACATCAGTGTATTAAGGTGACCCTGAGGGTTTTCCATGCAGACAGCACAGGGGCAGGGGATGGTTTGAGTACCAAAGTCCTGCCCAGGTTTGTGCAATCCATGCCAACGAGCTTGTGTTAGTATTTCACTGATCTCTCTATCCAGGATAGGTCTTATGAGACCAGCATGTGTGTAGGTATGGAGCTGCATCCCATCACACCTCCTGCCTGCAAACATCACCCCGGCATCGTGCCAGTGCCTCCCTGGAATCTCCCTGGCATCAGCTCTGCGTCACCCCTGCATCACCCTGGCACTGACTGCACACTGCTTTATTTCCCTGGCTGCTGGGAATGTCCTGAGAGCTGAACGAGTGGCAGCTGCTTTGGGATCCTGAATTCATCCTGCTCATGTCCTCTTGTGTCTCCTCCCTGCCCTGCCTCACCCCTGCCCCTGCCCTCCTGTTCTGTGGCAAGGGGGATGCACAGCAGAGGAGATTTGTCTGGCAGGTTTGTAATGAGAGGAGTGTGATGACCCTGCACATTCATCAGATGGCTGTTTTCAGCTGGACCCATCTGTGATGTTTTTATTCTTTTTTTTCCTCCCTCTGCTCGGCTCAGGCTGCTCCGGGAGAAGTGGCACGTAGGCACATACGTCCTTGCGCACACTACACTTGTATAAACTCCATCAGGAAGTCATCTGGCCAAACTTTCCAGAGCTCTGCTTTTAACTCTTCCCTAGGCAGGCTGTCCTGTCAGCCAGGGCATTTTCAGGGAGCATGGACCTGCGCATTCATCCCTCTGTTCTCTTTACTGATTCCCTCCGCTCTCCATCCTCACAAGCCCCGAGCTACACGTGGATGAGCAGCTTTTGCACCCATCCTACTCTGAGTTCCCACCAGAAAAAAACCCTCTAGCTCTGCTCATGCACTCGTGCACCCACAGGGCTTTGCAGTAAAACACTGCCTTGGCTTTTCTGGAGGGTGAAGCAGCAAAATCAGTGCCCCCAGTGGGGCAGGAGGAGGGAGTGTTGTGGGATAAGGCTGCTGGCAGGGGCATTTCTGCCCTGCAGTTGTTATTTCAGAAGTGTGTCCTCACTAGGCACTTGAGTAGCAGAGGAAGTTCTCACAGCCCTTAAATGTCTTCTGTGGTCAGGGAAGGATTAAAAAAAGGCAGCCCCTCCAGAAGTGACCCTGTGTTCAAAGAAGACGTGTCTCACTGTGCATCCCACTCTGCACTATTAAACACCCACCAACGTGCACAGAGATGATTCAAAGGGCTGAGAAAAATCCCTGTGAGATGGCTCACGTAGCAGAAAGGCTGCCATTCCTTCCCAAGACGTGTGTGAATTAATAGCTAATTGTTAAATGTAAAATAAGTCATCCCATTTTGTTAGTGCCTGTTAACTACCCACTGCCAGGTTTCAATGGCTCTTCCAAGATTTATCCCTGGAAGTGTGCAAGAAATGACTGATGTGGCACTTAGTGCTGTGGTGGAGCTGACAAGGTGGTGATTGATCAAAGGTTGGACTCGATGATCTCAGAGATCTTTTCCAACCTGAATGATTCTGTGATTCTTTTCTATTTTGGAGCCTGCTACAGAGGGGTGAGTAACTGGAATTGTTGGAAATGTTATCCTCTGCAGCTGGGCATGGAGCAGGGCTGTCTGAGCTCATTTGCTGTTTGGCCAATGGCTCCAGCCGCTTTTTGCTCATTCTTGCCTTGGAGTGAATGCAGAATGTGTGTCAGATCAGCACTGGAGATGTGTCACCAATGGTAATGCTGCCTCTCTTACCACTGGAACCAGCTCAGAATGTAACCATTTATCCATGAAGTTGTTCACAGCCTCTCTCCCTGCTTTACTGTGTGTGAAATCTTCTCCAGTGTTACAAAACCATGACATGATAAAATAGACAGTACAGGTCTTGATTTTTCTCCTGGTGCACAGGTGAAAATAAGAAGGGGATTAATTGAAGTTAATTCAGTTATCCTGGTGTTGTTTTTGCCTTCTCTATCAAATTTATGGGCATCTGTATGGAATAGAGGGGTGTGAATTTGCCTGAGCCTGGCTCAGACAGCTGAACAGAACAGAAGGGATTCTACCACCAAAAATCCCCAAAAATGCAGGTATGACTTTTATGACAGATTCATGCAGACAGCTGTTTGTGTGCCATAAACAGCAAAGGAGCCTCTGTCAGACTCCTGAACTTCACGAGGAACAAACCACGACTGCTCACCAGCAGGAGTCAGGGGTATTTATAGTTTTCCTTGGTCACTTCCTTGCCTGCTGCTGGAGGGATCAATCAATCATGGTCCCTCAAAGAGCTGGAGAAGCTGAGAGCTGAGGAACAAGCAGGCTTTTGACCATGCACCATGTTTTCCTTTCTCTGAATTTCTGTCTTCAGGTCATTTTCAACACAGGCTGTTCCTCTGTCTCCTCAGCTGCAGGATCATTACTTTAATTTCTGCACTTCTACTCTCAGGAGACCAGACCTGCATCCAGCTCTGGAGTCCTGAGCACAAGAAGGACCTGCTGGAGCAAGCCCAGATGAACATGAGGGTGATCAGAGGGATGGAGGAGCCCTCCTATGAGGAAAGGCTGAGAGAGTTGGGGTTGTAAATCTGGGAAAAGGGAAGACTTTGGGGTGCCCTAATTGCASCTTTGCAGAGCCTAAAGGGGCTACAAGAGAACTGGACAGGGACTGTTTAAAAGGGCTTGTAGTGATAGGACCAAGGAACAATGACTTTAAACTAAAAGAGTAGTGTTAGATGAGATTTGGGAAGAAGTTTTCACTGTGAGGRTGGTGAGGCACTGGAACAGGTTGCCCAGAGAATCTGTGGATGCTCCATCCCTGGAAGTGCTTGAGGCCAGGTTAGGTGGGGCTTGGAGAAACCTGGAGGAAATACGAGGAAAGGAAATGGTTGATGGTGCTCACCAAGGCCCTAATTTTTGTCTGATGGGCAGGATCAAAGAAATTATTGAACACCTAAATGACAACACCTCCCTCTGCCACCTCAGGTAAGCCAACACTCACCAAGTGATGAGCCTAAGGCAGCAGAGATTTGCCTTCTGATTTTAATCCACTGCATATTCATCATGTATAAGGACTGTGGGATTCTCAAAATGTCCTGCAAACAAGACAAACCTGCAGAGCTCAGGGAATTTGGGCTGCATTGGCTGTGAGCTGACATTGGCACCTTGTGTGGCCCCTGGTCACAGCTGGGACCACCGCCCTGGTCACCCCAGGTCTGGTTGTTTAGGCTGCCTCAGAACTCCCTGGGACAAGTCGGCACAGGGATAAATCCCTTCTCACCAACTTTTGAACCTAAACCTCCAGCAGGAAGAAAGTGCCTCCCATCCCATGTGGCTGCTGGGTTTTGTGCTCAGGGTAACCTGGCAGGCAGAGTGGAGAGAGGGAATCCTTGTGGGTGCATTCCCACCTCTGGGACAGAGCCTTTGGGATTAAGTCCAATATTCAGGACACAAAAGGATGCAGAGTGCTCAGTCCTGACCTTGCTGTAACCTGTGGAGAAGCAGCAAAGATTCTCTTTAACCATGTATGGCATAAACAGAGAGGAGAGTGCTTGTAGCAGAATCAGAAAGGAATCTGATAGAGAGCCCCAAAGATAAATGCCACTTTAGGCAATGTTGCTTTAAGCTGTTGACAGGAGCACCATCCAGAGAGGAACTGTGAGCTCTAAGTGCTTCTCTGCTTCTGGGTGGGATACAGTGTCATGTAAAATGCATTTTGTGTTCTTGTTTCATCTCCCTCTCTCCGCTCTTCTCCTGTGAGAGCGCACACACCGAAAGCATTAAAAACAGGCTGCGGTGAGTTTGCTTCACTAATACATCTCCACATCAAAGGCCTCGCTGCAATCTATTGATTCTGGCACAGTTGCAGAAACCAGTGACGTTTCCAGTGAGAAATCATGCACTTCTCAGTTGATTTCGGGAAAGGTTAAAAAAAAAAGGGAAGAAAAAAGCTCTGCCATGTGCAAATATTCGCCCTACAGAGAGCTGATAAACCGTAAAATGTTTGGTCTGGCTCCCTTGGTGCCAGCAATTACTCAGGGATGACTTTATTGACAGACAGATGAGCTTTAGCTTACATGGTGTTACACAAACCTGCCCTATTTCAGTTTTGTTTTCTGTTTGTGAATAACGTGATAGCTCTTGTCTGACGTATTCTTCCCTTCCTATTTCTGAAGCAATGCACCCTATTCCAGTGAACAGCACAGGGACACAGCCCCATGAGTTATCCCAAAAAGCCCAGAGATTATCAATGGCCAGAAGCACAGGGCAGGTTGCTGTAATGCTTTGGGAGTGGCAGATTCACCTCCAACACAGGTGTACCTTGCCATCAGTCTCATTGGAAAATCCACCTCTGCTCAGGAGATCCGTCAGCTATTTCTACTGAAAATACTTTTGTTTTTAACTATGCCTCACAGACATGAAACCATTGTATTTGTAATGTCACTTTAAATGAAACTACTAATTTTCTACTGAAAATGTCTCTCTGCTGTAAGACCTGTACTACCCTTGTGTTTTGGTCCAAAATCTGAAAATGGCATAGATCGAACCACAGAGTGGAAAGAACGGTTTTGTTCCTCTCTGGTTTGGGAATTTTAGTATTTGTAGGACTCTTTGGCTCAACTTTGTTTGCATCCTCCCTATGAACAAAATGTAGAAAGCATTAAGGTGTTTTCAAAAGGTGGCTGCAGATCACATCTCGTCCTTAAAAACTTAAAATCTTCCTTGAGGCCTTCCCAGTCCCAGCCACTCACTGCTTTTTTCTGCAGCTCTCAGGGGTGGGCTCTGCTGGTGGCACTGCTGTCACTGCCAGCCACAGCTTGTCCTGGCACTGCTGTCCCATGGGGACATCTCCTCCTGCCCTCCAGCACTGGGCTACACCCACAGGACACAGTGAAAACCCACCCTCACCTCCCCAGGGGGAAGAGGATCCACCTGGGCACTTAATTATAGTGAGATGGAAAAACGTCCATGAAAGGATGAGGTTAAGTTTTCCAATGCATTGCACAAGAGTAATCAATACTTGCATCAATACTTAATTTATCTATGTCAAGAGGCACAGCTCCAGCAGGAGGGACCGAGATCATCTCTCCTGACAGTCACACACAAGCCAAATGATGGCTTCAATCCCTTCTCTCTCATTTAATCCCTTAACTCTCTAAAGTTTGGATACAAGGGTGCTGCTGCCAGCAAGAGTTTGACAGGATGGTCCCACCCTTAGCTCTGCACAGAAGGAACACCGGAACCCCTCTGCAATCCTAACCCCAGACCCCTGAACAAAAACCCACTGCCATCAGCATGAATCTTCTTTGATTTTGGGAGAATTTTCAGCTGCCCTCCAATGAAAGGCATTTACCTCACAGCCACTGAGCCACTCTGGAGGATTTTTCTGCTTCTTATGAAGAGCTGCAGTTTGAGTAAGAGGCTGCAGCACTCCCCAGATATCATCACCCCCCATCCAAGTGTTCTCCCTTGCACTGCAGTGGCTGCTCAAGGTATTTTCCACATTCCCCATGAGATATTCATTTTGGGCACCTCCCCACAGGGATATCACTGGGGTGACTCAGTGACACTGCGAGTTTGCTGGGAAGTGGAGGAGAGCTGCCTGCTCACAAGTGGTGACATAAGTGGTGGGCAAGTTAGAAACAACAACTCCTCTGTTGCAACAGGAGGTGAAGGTTTCGTCTTGCCGTGAATGGTTCCCCTCACTGTGACTAAGCTGTTCCCCTCATCCAGCTGATGGAGAGGCTGTGCCACGTGCTGTGTGTTCCTGTAAAGCAGCCAGCTTGGGGTCACCCCATCTCAAGCCTTCTCAGAAGGGATCTCTCAATGTGCTGGTTTCACAAAGTGCTGGATGCAGACTGAACTGGATTTCAATCACTCTGTCCTTCCTCGTTAAACGCTTCCCGTAGGAGTTGCAGCCCCCTGACAGGAAGGTAAGGAAATCTCCCTCTTAATCCCTGTGTGTTCATGTGTTCTTGCCCCTGAACTGTGCTGTGTGTCATTACCCCTTTGCCTGCAACACGAGATGACCATCAACATTTTCACCACACCCTGAGTTCTCACAGAAAATCCATCTGGTGCTGGTGACAGCTGTGAACTTAGAGCACACTGCCTGCTCCTGGGGGCCTCGACCAAAACTGAAGAATTGAGTCACATGTGCACTCTGGGACAGGGGTGCTGGCACACTGGCCTGTCCAGGAAAAGCTATCCCAGACCAGTTCCAGGAATCACTGAGGAAAACTGAACAGGACAAATTGGTCCCAGTGGATTCAACAAATCTCAGATTGCAGAGACATTCCAAATTAATTGACAGTCCATTCTTCAAGGGTTTGTTTTCCAAGCTCTCAGTGGACCATGGGTGTCTGCTGTTCATGACTACCCAGGGTTTAGACCCTACTCTAAAAGCTGTTTTATGTCAATCTCATTATCTGAGATGGGTGTCCAGCACCCAAGCGAGTCTCTGCTGCTGCCCAAGCAATTGTGCAGGGTGTCCCTCCTCTTTTTGGGGACAGGATATGAGAATTGCCAAACATCCACAGGCAGGAGAGTGCATTGTCATGACAAGTGAATACAACAGCCTGCTCAGAACACAACAGAGTCTCCAGTTTATTCCTAAATTATTCATGTTCCCTGAGGAGTGGCTTTACACGGCTGCCTTGGGCACTGTGGGAACACAATCTCTTCCCAGAGAGGCAGAATCCCCAGGTGGGATCACAGTGGGGCTTCCATCCCAGGTGGGTTATCCAAGGGAGCAGGATTTGGCTTTCATTTCCAGCTGGGAGAGGATTCCAGCAGCCCCATGGGTGGCACTGTGGGTGGCAAATGTCCTCTCCTCTGGTTAGCAGCCTGGCAGCACCTTTCCTGATGGAAAATAACATCATTCACTGCTTTGGGGTTTGTCATCACTTTTTTGAATTTCTGTTGTCTCTGTACCCAGGAGGATGACAAGCCAGGACCTGGGCTTCCTCACCCCACGGACTGTGATTCTGCTGTAGGGTGACACCCCTCAAAGGCTCCTAAATATGTTCTGATTCAGTCTCACTGCAGCCTGGCAAGCATCCCAGAGCGCACGAGCACGGCCACAAAGCTGTGGGACACTGCAGACCTCTGAGGGGAGAGGGCTGGGGCAGCTCCTGTGGGTTCATTTCAACCTCCCAGCTGTTTTCCAGTCAATCCAGACACCTCCATCCTCACACAGCAGCTGTGCCCCTCCCCTGCATGGTGCAGCTGGGTATTTGCCAACATCCCAAGGCCAGGACACTGGGATCTGGCAAGACATGGGTTTCCTGAAGGAGGGGGAATGACACAAAATGGTCACAGCAGGGATTCCATCTCTGTCCCCAGCCCCATCCCCTCATCTCCATCTCCATCTCATCTCCATCTCTCTCCATTTCCAACCCAAGCCCCTTCCTTGCTCCCAGGAGCTGCTCCTGGTGCTGGTCCTGGCTGTGAAAGGGTCCTGGTTTGACTGCTGGAGTAGAGAGTGGTGCTGGAGAAAGCAGCTCTGAACCTTGGGGGATCATTGCTAAAGCTGACAGGGAGTGAAATCCACCCTAAAACACCCACCAGGACAAACAGCCTGGCAAGAGGGAGAAATGAGTGAATCCCAACAGAACCTAGAATGAGCTAGAGCAAGTGGGGGAAGAGGAAAGGTGGGGAGAAGGTATTGAGACAGCCTCTACATGGTTCCACTTCCCCTTTTTTCAGTCGTGTGGCAATGCCATTCATTAGCAAACAGGAATCAGTGGTGTTTCCCTGCTCTGTGCTTCTCCATGAGACCTGGAGCATCTTCTCCCTGCTCCTGCACTGGCACAGGCTGAGAGCTGAGGTGATAGAACAACCAAGGACTCTCCCTGCCATGGCTGAGCCCCCAAGGTATTTCACAAAGCTTTTCTTGGCAAATGTCAGCAGGAGCAAGGGTTGGCACAAACACAGCACTGCAGCAGAGGAAGTTGTGCTCACGCATCTTGCCCTGCAAAGGTGGAGAATGAGAATGGCATTTATGGTGTTTCAAAGGCACACACACAGTGCTGGCACCTCCTGTCAGCCTAAGAGTTGTCACTGCCATAAAACCTCCAGCAGCATCAGGGTGTTGGCTTCAGTGGAACTCCACCACATCTCCTCACCCTGTCTGCAAGGAGCCAGGTTTATCTTTGTTTTCAGGAGGCACAGCCTTCTCTGGTCAACAGCTTCCTGGGGAAGGTGGATTTACACCAACCCCAGCCCTGTGTGATGAAGCATGGATGCTGTCAGACCTGGAGACTTCTGTCACCTTCTGTCACCAGCTCCTCGCTTCAATGCAAGCACAGAGAGAGCTTCAGCCATAGGGATTGGTCTGAGTCACCAGCACAGGCTCTGAACCTGGCTGTGTCCTCTGGTGAAGTGTCACATAGGGCATCTTGTAGTAGCAAAGAGTCCTCCCCCTTGGGCACTTTCCAAAATGGCACTGCCCTGGGCAGATCAGGCATTTGGGGGCCAGCTCTGCAGGTGGGTGACGGTCACACAGCAGAAGGGAAACCATAGCCAAGGTCACTGATTTCAACAGCAAGTGGCACAAAGTTAGAGGAGACACAGATCTGGAGACTGCAGCCATCAGCTCTCTTCCAATACCTTGCAGCCCCCAGTGGAAGAGGAGGATGGCCTCAGAGCACTCCCAGTCCCCCTGGTGTCACTCCCAACTTTGGTGTCACCTCCAAGTGCCCCTCAGTCCCCAGCAGCACTCAGTGGTGGCTGCAGGACTGTCCCCACGGGTCACACCATCCCCTGCACTAGGGTTTGGTGTGGCCACCAAGGCTGCAGGAAAGTGACATTTCAGTCCTACTGGCAGCCTTCCAGTTTCAATATTTCTTCTTTCTTCCTTGAAAAAAAATCAAAGAGAGAAGTGAGGCTGGGAGGGGTCAAAACAGAGGCAGGAGGGGCTCAAACCAATGGCTGCTGACACTTTGTTTTGCTCAGGCTTCCTAGAAAGGCTTGTTTGGGAATGGGACATTTTGAAATGTCCTATTTAGATGGAAAATGCCTTATCTAGTAAAGAAAGTTAACCTCCTTCTTGATTGAGACGCCTAAAATATTTCCCTTGGCTTCCTTCCACAGAGCTGATGGACGACCCCATTCCAGCCCTGTGGCTGCGTGCTGGCTGCACTGTGTCCTGTCACAGGAGCAGTGCAGGGGGCATGCTGGCACTCCTCTGGGACTGGGATGGCAGCCAGGGTCCCTGAGGGTGGTCCAGTGGGGAGCTGAGGGGATGGGTGCTGCCAGGAGCACAGGGCAGCTCCCTGTCTGCCTCTGGCTCCTCATCCGGGCGAGTTTTGGCAGAAACTGTCTGCAGAGTGGAGACAGGCTTGAGTTAAAGGGACTGACATTTCCACTGGTCATAGTCAGCCTGCTCCATCTCCATCATCTCCATCTCCATCATCTCCATCATCTCCATCTCTGTCTCCATCTCATCCCCAATCTCCATCTCCATCACCTCCATCATCTCCATCTCCATCCCCATCCCATCATCTCCAATCTCCATCTCCATTATCTCCATTATCTCCATCATCTCCATCATCTCCATCTCAAATCTCCAATCTCCATCTCATCTCCATCATCTCTCTCATATGTCCATCATCTCCATCTCCATCTCATTTCCATCTCCATCTCATCTCCATCTCAAATCTCCAATTTCCATCTCCATCTCATCTCCATCTCTCCCCATTTCCAAGCCCTTTCCTTGCTCCCAGGAGCCCAGCCATGTCCCCAGCTCCCTCCCAGTGCCACCCCTCGGGGATGGAGTCACAAATTGGCTGTCCTCTCTCATCAGGGTCATGACTGCCACACCTCTCTGGCTGCCTGTGCTCAGATCCACCTCTCACAGCTCCACCTGGGGGGTTCAAAGCCAGCTCCAGACAGTGATGGGCAGCACAGCCATCTGTCCTAGCCATGATCCACCACCTCAGCAGGTTACCCTGGGCAGAGGGGACCAGCCAGGCTTGGGGAGAGTCTGATCCGTGTCTGGAAACACGGCGTGGTCCCTGCTGCTGGGAGTAATAAAGGACTTTCTGCCATTTCCCCACATGTTTGGAAGCCAGGATTTCAAAGCAGCAATCAAGCCCTAATTGATTAAATGCTCACCACATTCCCGGGAGTGAGCTGCTGCCCCCCGGATAAACGGGAATATGTCACAGGCAATTAGAGATTTGCCTGAGGTGCTTCTGCTTGTTGGTAATGTCTGGGCTCAGACTCCTCTGGCCCTGTTAGTCATTAGACCACACATCCTCCATCCTCTCCTGGTGGCATCCCGACAGCCCTGGCAGGCTGGAAAGAGCAAAATAATCCAACTTCACGTTTATCTAGGAAAAAGTTTCCCACAGTCCCTTCTGGCTCTTTTTGTTTTGATTTTGAGGTTTTGTTTTTCTGCAAAGTTAAAATAAATCTTGAGCTGCAACTGCTGGGCTTTTTTGAACACAGTTGGTTGCTAGAGCATAGTTTGAGGGAAACACATTAAAAAGCAGAACAGTGTGTTTATTGCCAGAGCCAGGCTGGCTGGACGAGGCTATCACGTATTTTAAGCACCCTGTGACATTTAGGCATTGCAGAAAGCAGTTGTGGTCCCTCTGAACTTGTGCCTGCTGTTTCTCTTCCTTCTGAACAGAATCTTGTGGCCTTTGTCTCCAAGGTTTTGATTTGCTATGCAACACAGGTCCCAGTTTTCTGTCAGCTTACCTGGAGTGCAGGGGGACCAGGGGACATCTCCCACCCCCCTGCTCCCCACTGCCCATCTCTGCTGCCCACATCAGCAATGCTCAGGGCAGGCAGCTGGTATCACTGTCCAACTGAATCACATCTCAGCCATCTCCAGCCCCAGCCTGTGATTGGGAATCAGTGAAGAAATATTTGTTCTTTCACACTTTCTTTCTTGTTAAAGCCACTCTAAAGCAAATGTCATCTTCCTTACGAATATGGTGCTTTTGAAAGGCTTTTAAGATTGTTTTTATCTTTCTTTTCTTCCCCTTTGCAATTCAGTACTATCAAAAGGGACTGGAGTGACATTAATGGAAGTTAAACAGGGTTTTGACCTTCTCTAGAACGTCTATACCAGCACTTAGTGTCTCCATCTTGCTGCACATTAGGATGTTTTGAAAATCCTTCCATGTAATGGTTGGAATGAGCAGGCTGGAGGACTCTTTCCAAGAAAGCCCTGAAAAAGCACTCACTTTGCAGAAAAATGGGTATTTGTAGGTAAATGCAGCCCTTTCCCCCAGACTGGCTATTTTATAGCTGTGCAGTAACCACCCAGAGAATTTCTTCAGCTGCACGCACTGCTGGTCTGTAAAACCCTGAACTTTGCTTTGACTTGGTGTCTGTTTGAGAATAGCTTGACCTGCCATTCTGGCAGTGTGGGATGAAGTGCTGCACTGCTGACATCTGGGAAGCTGGGAGGAAGGGATGCTATCCTCCCAAACCCTGCTGCCCTCAGTGCTGTGGCTCGTGTCTGGGAAAGGACAAAGCTCCTCCATGTCCAGAGCACGGGGTGGGATTGTGGCCATCCAGCACTGAAATCCAGCTTCAAATGCTCCTGGATAAAAGGGTCTGATTAAGCCCCAGAGGGCTGAACATACACCAAATTAGCACTTCTTTTTGGGGTACTATGGATTTTTCAGACAGAGAAATCGGTTGTGTTTCACTTGAAGATGTGGCCTTTAAATTGCAATTAGCTGTATCCTCACTCCAATAAAAGTTGTCTCACAACCAAATGGTGGCCTAAAAGCTGATAAAGCGGCATTCCTGACCACTGCACAGATTTTTTGAATATCTCAGTGATACGGATTTCATTCCTCGCAGTCAGCGGAAAAACCTCCAGTGACTCACAAGGGATAGGAATCCTTACAAAAATAATCCGTGCTGGAAAACCAACACTTCCCCTGTGCTATCTGTGCCTGCTGCCAGCGGGGGAGAGAGCAGCACAGCCAGACAAGGACTTCTCCTGCCCGCATGGGCTCGGGTTACACCGCGGGGTAGGAAGGCACCGCAGCCCTGCCTGCCCAGGACAGACTGCTGACAGCAGCCCTCTGCCAGCCTCACTCTGCAAACCCGCATGGCAACTCAGGGAAAGGCCCTGCATGTTCTTCAAAAGCATTTAAAGTGTGATTTCCACGTGGCATCATTGCCACACCTCACCTGGCTCCGTGTGCTGGGACACAGGGTGGAG
>PYHW01010003.1:1016709-1030229 GCA_013186435.1 Turdus rufiventris | reverse complement strand
CCCATGACCCTGCCAAAAAAAAAAAAAAAAAGACAAAAGAAACAAAAACAAATAAACTGCAGCAAATTTGCCACAGAAAGCCAGGCTGACTTCAGCTGTGGAAGGTGAAATGGGTAGAAAGGAATGTCTCCACTTCTTGGTTTGTTTGCTTTTTGCCAAGCGAAGAAAGTTGAAGAAAGTTGCTATTGTTGTTAGTTTGCTTTGAATCTGATAGAAAATGCTGAGTGAAATGACTAAAGACTGAATTGCTGGAAATATCTGCAAGATGAGTTCTGGAAGGCATCAGTCTCTGTGTGCGTTCCCATACACAGAGCTGGTGCAATGGAAAAACTTAGCAGTTGTGTCCTCCCAGCTTCTCCCTCTTCCTCGAGGAGTCAAAGGAACATCCTCGTGGACATGCTCTGAAAAATGCCTCTCCACTTTCCTTGCTTTTCTCCCCTGATTATGAACAAGCCAGCTCTGTAATTACACCTCTCCCGACCACGGATATCATGGAATCATCCAAGGTGACTCCTCGTCCAGGGTATCTAAAACACCAGAGGGCAGCAGAAGTGTTAAAGCAGAAACTGCAAAAGCCTCAACCTTCCCAACAGCAGCACCTCTCCGAGCTGATAAAACTCGATTGCATAAGAGGGCTGTGATGTCTCCACAGCATTCAGAGTGAAAGTGGCAGAAAAACGATGTCATTATGACACTACCAAAATTGTGCAATGGTTACTTCCGAGCACTGCTGCTGGAAACTGTTTTTACCTGGATGAATGAAAATGAAAGAGAAACACTGAAAGGTTGCTGAAAATAATAGAGGTAGGTAGGGAGTCTTTAATTCCTAACAAATGATACAACAGTGTTTTAACTTTGGAAATGAGGTGCTCCCTCCTTCATTGCAGTTGCCCTGGAACACAGATCACTGCAAGTACCTTCCACAGGGAGCAGCACTTGCCAGTCCTCATTGCCTCTTCCATCTACAGCAGCTCATTAAAATCAGGATGGTGGATTCTCCTCGGGTGAGGTCTTACACTCTCCAGGAAGTCCCACAGCACAGTTGTCCATCTCACCTTAGTATGGGAAAATCGTTTGATGTTCTGGAGAGCACCAAATCCAGTCATCTTCTTCTCATTTTGGAAGAAAGAAATTCTGAGTCCTTTAAAAAGGAATAAAAATGTTCCGTTCCTAGCTGGAGCTGGATGTCTTTGAGTGTTCTTTCTAAAAAGACCAGCTCTGTTTGCCATCCTAAAACACTTAATCAATTTCAAATGAAAACAGCAACTATAATTAAAGGGAGGAAAATCCCACTACAGCAGAGGAACCATTATTAAGGTAATTTTTTTTCTTTATAACTCCTGGGGCACTGTTCACATGCAGCTGCTACTGTATGTGCTGTTTGTGCGTCACCTCCTCTTCATGAGCTCCTCAGAGAATATACTGTTAGCTTAATAATAACAATAATAACAATAATAATAAGTCAGCTTTTCATGTGAGTTATTCAAGGCACTGTGTAAGCACTAATTGAATGCTACAATAGCCCGGGCTGGCTCTGTGCTATTCCCCTCTCCAAGCACATGCCACAGCAGTCCCGTGACTTGGGTCACACCATGGAAGCAGCTCCTGTCCTTCAGCTCCTGGCCACCAGCTCTGCCCCCTCCCAGCTCCATTCAAGCCCTGAAAATTGCCAGCCTGCCTGCTCACAGAGAGCAAGCATTGGGACAGCATGGGTTTTCTGTATAAACAAAGTTTGGGCGTTCATTTAAGGTCCCGCCTTTAAATTTACAAAAACTGACAAAAATCTAGCACGTCCCTCTTGAACCCTCTAGGAGTTACTCAGGACCTTAAGGAGAACATCCACAACAAGTGAAAACAATCTCAGAATCACAGAATATTTGGGGTTGGAATGGCCTCTGGAGATCTCTCAGTCCATCCCCCTGCCCAGGCAGGGCCACTCAGAGCAGTGACACAGAACATCCAGGTGGGTTTGGAATGTCTCCAGAGAGGGAACTCTGTGTCCTCCCTGGACAGCTCTGCTACCTCCATCTAAAGAAATTCTTCCCCATATTGAGGTGGAACTGCTTGTGTTTTATTTCAGGCTGTTGCTCCTCATCCTGATGCTGGGCACAGTGAAGAGTCTGGCACCATCCTCTGACACCCACCTTGGAGATATTTGTATGTATTGATTAGATCCCCTCTGCATCTTCTCTTTGAAGAGATTTTTACCGAGTGCTTTGAAATTTTCAGTGTGAAGCAGAGCTGTAACTTTTCTACCTTCTTTCCAGCAGTCTAGCAAATCCAATTTGCACGGTGCCCCTGGATGGAAGAGAAGGGTCACCTCTCAGTGTGCCATGGGCTGTGATAGCCAGGGAAGAGGCTCAGAGAGGGTTTTCCAGTCAAAAGCCCATCACCTGTATGAAAAGAGCCTGGACTGACTGCACCAGAGAAGATGAAAAACAGATATGGTAGGCATAATTCAAGACTTATTTTTGAGACTAGATTGGAATTTGACTCCAAGTGTACAAACATTTTGGTCACCTGCTGTGTGGAAGTTGAAGATCTCCCTGTTTGAACTCTGTGCATCTGCTGTTTCACATCTGACCTTGAGAGGAGTCTCTTGGCTGAGGTTCAATCCTAAACAACATCCTTAAGCCTTGGTGTGCCAAAGGGAAATTTCCCAAACCTCACTTCCAGACTGACCAGGGACAATAGAAGTGCAGGTGCATTCTGAGTATAGAGCTGAAATGGTATCACAGGGCTGCCTGAATATATGGGACATGGATTTCTTGGAGGAGGCCACCAGGGTGATCAGAGGGATGGAGCACCTCTCCTACGAGCAAAGGCTGAGAGAGTTGGGATTGTTCAGCCTGGAAGAGACACGCTTCAGAGTGACCTAATTGCAGCCTTCCAATACCTGAAGGGAGCTACAAGAAAGATGGAGAAATGCTATTTACAAGTGCCTGCAGTAACAGGACAAAGGGAAATGGCTTCAAACTAACAGAAAGTGTGTTTAGCTTAGATATTAGGAAGAAATTCTTTACTGTGAGGGTAATGAGGGACTGGCACAGGCTGCCCAGAAAAGCTGTGACTACCCCTGGAGTGTTCAAGAAGAAGCTGGATGAGGCTGTGAGCAAGCTGATCTAGTGGAAGGTGTCCCTGAACTGAAGGATCTTTATGTTCCTTTCCAACCCAAACCATTCAGTGATTATATATAAATATATATATATATATACTTTATTATTAGTTGCTCTTGGTGCCCAGCTGGCGGACCCAGAGGGCTGCTGTCCCCGGATCGGGGTGTCCCCAACCCTTGCGGGGATACTCTGCATCTCACCCTGGAAAGCATAGACAGGGAAAACCGGCTTTGTGCAGGGGCAGGCGGGTCCGCTTCCTGCTGCAGGCACCGGTGCAAAGGCTGCAGGCACCGGTGCAAAGGCTGCAGGCACCAGTGCAAAGGTTGCAGCGCATCCACAGCCCCCCTGCGCCTTGGGATCAGGGAGAACTTCTCCTCTGCAGGGCTGCAGCCGCGCTTTTCCTCCTGCCAGCGGGACTTCCCCATCGCACCGCGCTAGAGGCGCCTCGGCGGCTGGGGACACCGGCAGCAGCGGCGGTCACCGAGGGGTCACCCGCGCCAGGTGCTGTCGCCGGGGCGGTGCCGCAATCGCGACATCCCCGCGCTGCGGGGACGCCCCGTCGGGATCCGCCGCCTCTCCGGGAGGGCGGACCGAGCCGGGCCGGGCCGGGGGGTGGGCAGGAGACCCCCCGACCTCCCCCTGCATCCCTGCATCCCTGCATCCCTCCGCCCTGACGTCACCGCCCCCCCGGGTCTCCCGGGCGACGGCTCCATCAGCGCCCGCGTCAGCGCCGCCCGTTCCCTGGCAACGTCCCGGTGTCTCCGCTCGCCTTCAGCCCCGCGCCCGGCCGCGCGTCTGCCTGGCGTCAAAGTGACGTCAATGGGCCCGTCTCGGCTTTCGGCGGTGGGCGGGCAGGGAGGGCGGGCGGTGCGCGGATGGAGGCGAGGGGCGGGCAGGGCGGGGGGCCGGGACATCCCGCGTGGTGCCGCCTGCCCCCCGGTGCGCGCCGGCCCCGCCGCGCTCCCTCACACCGCCTCGCCCTCACGGCCCTGCGCGCACACCGCGCTGCGCCCGCCAGGTACGAGCGCGGCTGGAGGGCAGCTCCGCCGGGCTGTGAGGGCTGTGAGGGCCGTGCGGGGCTGCTGTGCCGCCGTGTCCGTGCAGGTGCTGCTCGGATGCTCCCGTCCTGAGGCGCTGCCCGCGCCCGGCCTGAGCCATGGTGATCATGTCGGAGTTCGCCTCGGCGCCCGCGGCCGCGCAGCGGCCCCTGCGAGTCGGCTTCTACGACATCGAGAGGACCCTGGGGAAAGGCAACTTCGCCGTGGTCAAGCTGGCCCGGCACAGGGTGACCAAAACGCAGGTGGGTGCGCGGGGAGCGAGCGGCGGCTCCGCGGATTCCCCGGGCGCTGCTGCCTCGGGGGTGCCGCGAGTTTTCCCGCTGTGGGAATTCAAAAACTCAGCAAGGATATGTGCGGAAAACTGCTCCGGCAGTTCCCAGTGTTGCTCTAGCTTCCTTGAGTTCCTCTCAGTTGGCTAAAAATGCCCTGCAAATTAAGGATCTCTTGAGGGCTTCAGATGTGTTGGTTTGGTTTTTTCTTAGTGGGTTTTTGTTGTTTTGTTTTTTTGTTTTTTAATTTTTTTTTCTTTTCTTTTTTTTTTTTTGGTTTCTGGTTGATTGTTGTCGTTTTTTGGTTTTTTTTGTTGGTTTTTGTTTGGTTGTTGTCGATTTTTTCGTATTTTTTTTTTCATTCAGTGTTCTTCAAGAACAAAGAGCCTGAGGTCTTATTTGCAGAAATAATTTTTTTTTTCCTCCCCTGGCCGTGCAGCCGTATTTATATTTCTGGTGCATGTCAAAATCGCGTCAGTCACTCCAGCAGGAGATAGTCTGTTACAAGAATCTGTTTTTCACTGGCATGGGACGGATTAAAAGATTTACGGAATCCTGTCCAGTGCTAATTTCTGCAGTTCTGTTCGCTACCTTACGTGTAATCCTTTGACGTAGAAAAGAAAAACGAAAACGTTCTGTGCCGTGAGTTCTGTGCGGTTCAGAAAAACAGAATCAGCTTTGTCAAGTCTGTGCTTTAAAAGCTACTTTGAAAGCGACTTTACTTGGATTTTGTGAGCGGTGTGTTTGCGTGGGGGTGTGTCTTTTTATTTTTTTTTAGCTGTTTTTACAGTGAGAGTACCTGTTTTGTAATACCTAGGGTTGTTTTGTTATTATCTAAATTTGCAGGTTGCAATAAAAATAATAGACAAAACAAGGTTAGACCCAAGTAATCTGGAGAAGATTTATAGAGAAGTTCAGATAATGAAGCTTTTGAATCATCCCCACATTATCAAGCTATATCAGGTAAGAGTCCAGCTTTGAAGCGTAGCACGTAGGTAAAATAAGCTTGTGGTCTTCTCTTGCACATGATTTTTAAGTCTAATATTTTCAGAGAGAATGCATATTGAAATACTGAAATACTTTTTGAAACACGTTTGAGAAATAACTGAGTGTCTTCAAAGTCATTCTTCATTCTTTGAACGAGATTCTGGCGCATTAGACAGCTTGTTGACGAAATGCACTGTAAAATTTACAGCTGAAGCCAGGCTGACGTTCGTTTCAGATTGAGGAACGTGTTCTCTGAACTTTTATCATTAACTTGCCTTTCCTATCTCCTCTGCTTTTCCCAGTTGAGAGGACTGGAACTTCTGACGTGCTTTAGATAAGAGGAAGACTTAAACTCACGTTGGGTGGTAGAGAAGGAAGCACTAAAGTTGAGTTTGCCTTAAGCGGAAGGGATTTTAAATCACCAGCAATTAAACCAAATTAATCTAAGCAGAAAGTCTAAGTGGAAATTTAATCGAAGAATTGGATTAGTGAAAAAGGAAAAGGTGGTAAATGTTGGTATCTTAGAATACGTCAAAAAATGACCTGTTTGGTTGTTCTGTTGCAGTTTGTGTAGTTTTGAAAGGGAATTTTAAGTTTCTTTCCCCTGCAGAGTTTTCAGCTTGAGTTTTGGTTTAGATTTGTTCAGTTTCTGCACTGATGGATATTTTTAACTGTAGGAACAAATGAATGCCTTGTGCAGAAAGCAGGATCACATTTGTCTTTGTGAGCAAGGACTGCTCTGCAAATTGCAAATATTAGATCTAAGTAGCCTTTGGTGTAAGTTCCTCTTAATCATTTAAATAATGCCGTGTGGATTTAGGAAGATGACGGAACAGTCTGGGTCAGAAGGGACCTTTAAAGGTCATCTAGTGCAAGCCCCTGCCACGAGCAGGGCAGAGGTGTCAGTCTCTCTGGACCTGGCTAAAAGGGCAGAGGGGAGAAAGGTGGAGATGGATGAAGCAGCAGGTCTGAAAGTCCGTGTGCAGTAGTAAACACTGTTATCAGCTGTGATCTTACTGCTGGGTTTGTTAGCTTTAAAAAAAAAAAAGAAAAAAAAGTTTAATTAACGTGTGAGGCTGAAGAGCCAGTAAGGCAGGTGCTTAGGCAAGGCATTATTTTAAAAGACCTTGACACACATGAAGTGTTTGTATTTATAGTGTCACCCGTCATAACAAAAATGATTCTGTGTTAACAGCTGACGTCAGGGGTGCCCATGGGGCAGTGTAGGACATACAGAAACATTCTAACAGTTCGGTTGAGTTCATTTCAGTGGAATGATGTGGGTGAAAACACTGTTCCAGAGCATTTAGAAAAGCAGGTTAAATTCCATCTCGTTGAACCACTTCACTTGATGCAGCAAATGACGTTGGTAGTGGACCATAATTTCTTTTCAGCGAAGTTTTCTTTTCTTTGTTGTTGTAACTGATGCTTTACCTGTTTGATGGAGGCTGAGAAGCAGGGATGGAATTAGATGACATACCAATGTAGGGTGTGTGTTCTTGTATTATTTCATCATTGTTTTAGTTTCAGCACCGCGTCTTAATTTCATCCAGCTGGCAACTTTCCCAGAACACTTTCCTTCAGTTTTTTAAACTGGGAACCTCTCTTCCTTTGCTGCTTGTTTGTTTATTTTCATTTCGTGTCTGTGTGTACTTGTAGTGAGGGGAGGACAAGAGTCTTTGAAAAAGGTTACATGTTGGGAGCCTGGAAGTTACAGCCTTTGAAGCAGAATTGAGGCTTTTTGGATTGTTAACCTGTTGTGAGCCTCCTGCTTCCAAAACAAAGTATCAGCTCCTTGAGAGGGAAATGTTTCCAGGGAAATGTTGTATTCTGAAATCTGAAATGCAGCATTTCCAAGGTGTGTTCTGTGGCAATTGAAGATGAACTTGGAAACACTCAGCATCTCTCATTCAGCATTTGGACTTTAGTTATGCTTTTTAATTTTCCTCCAAAGATATTGTGAAATATCAAAGCAAGTTGATACTGGATTGATAGGCAATATATTGACAGCTGTTGATGTGCATCAAGCACTGCTGTTGCACAAACAGCAGCCTGTTACCACTTGCACAGGAGGTTCCCCATGTCCCAGCCAACTGCAGACAGGAGCAGGGGTTCTGATACCACTTCTTGTTTTGTCCAGCTTGCAGCTATCCCTGCTGATCTGAGCCCCCACCAGCCTTGAAACAAAGATGACTTCAGATAAACTTTTAAAATTTCTTTGCATGTTAATCATAAAACTATATATGCATATTTTAACAAAAGGGGAGTGTGTGAAATTATCTGTACACTCATCTGCTCTCTTATGGAGATTAGGTAGCTTGGTAATGGTGAGAAGAACAATGGCCTGGGAAGCCATTGTATAATGTAGGCACATAAGCCTTGATTTGTTATCTTTTTCATTACCAGTTTGCTTGGAAAGTACTGTGCGGTGCAAAATTGGATGCTTTTATTGCCAGCTGCTGCAGCAAATATAGATTTGAATGGATATGTTTGAGAATTCACATAGAAAAATAAATGAAAAATAAATGAGCTATAGAGCTCTGCTTTTTTTTTTTTTTTTTTTTTTTTTAAATCATGTCCTCTCCTATTTTCACAGGTTATGGAGACAAAGGATATGCTGTACATTGTTACTGAGTTTGCAAAGAATGGAGAAATGTTTGGTAAGTCTTCACTGGCTGAGCTCACAGTTCCTTAGATTTAGAAACCATGGCTTTATTTTGTCATTCCTGAGTAGCAGATATATTCTGATTAAAAACCTAGGGCTTGTGTTGTCAGCTGTCAAACAGCAAGTGCAGCACCTGCAGGATTATAAAAAATTTCCTTGGGGTGTTTCTAAATCCTCTCTGGTTTTGTCTCGCAGATCACCTGACCTCCAACGGGCACTTGAGCGAGAGCGAAGCACGCAAGAAGTTCTGGCAGATTCTCTCAGCAGTGGAATATTGTCACAGCCACCACATTGTGCACAGGGATCTCAAAACGGAGAACCTCCTGCTGGATGCTAACATGAACATCAAACTAGCAGGTAATAGGAAATAGGAGGTCACTTTATAAAGAACGTCAGGCGTGTTGTTTACACTTTGGGTTTCCCTAGGATGATCTTATGAATGTATTTGTATTTGTGTAAGTGAAAATAATAGTTACAGATATTTCTCAGAGCAGATTTTCTGAACAGAAGGGAATAACTTAAATGAAAGCAAAAAACAAAGCAACACATCTGTTCCTTTCTCTCAATTTTCTTCTCCATTTTTTAGTATGTGGTTGAGTGTTTTTGTCTTACCCCAGATTTTCTCCTTTATTTCAGACTTTGGCTTTGGAAACTTCTACAAGTCGGGAGAGCCCCTCTCCACCTGGTGTGGAAGCCCACCCTATGCAGCTCCAGAAGTTTTTGAAGGCAAAGAATACGAAGGACCTCACCTTGATATATGGGTGAGCCTGCTATTCCTCAGAAATCACATTTCACACTTTGTGAGGGCCTGTGTGCCTTCAAAATCATTGTTTTTCCTGGAGTCACTCATGTGCTGTGCTGTTTTCTCTTGGCAGAGCCTTGGGGTGGTTCTGTACGTCCTAGTCTGTGGTTCTCTGCCTTTTGATGGACCCAATTTACCAACTCTGAGGCAAAGAGTGCTGGAGGGCCGGTTCCGCATCCCATACTTCATGTCCGAAGGTGCTTTTTTTTCAGATCCTTAATGTTAGAACAGGTGCTATAAAGGAGTAGTTGTCCAGTTTGCAGCTGCCAATTCTTTTGTTTTTATGTATCCAGTAGTTTCTGTAGGGCACAAGACTTTTTTTNGTGCTGCATCTAAAAGGCTGTAGTTTCCTTTCTTAGAATATCCCTATGGATTACAAAAATACTTGACTCCCTAGCTGGAGAAATGATTGCTCAGAAAAGACAGAAAACAGGATTTTGATGAGAGTAGCCTGCAATGCTGAGATAGGTGTAGTTCTCCTAAGATATTTTAACTATAGCAGAAGATACTTTATTTTAGCAGAAGGGATGTATTCCAGAGTGACTGTGCTGCCAAGGAGAGCAGGAATAGTGGGGCTTAGCAGTGTTTACTGAGAACTCCAACAGTCTGATGAGAAACATGAAACTGAAGAGTGTTATCACCTCTCTCTGATTTGGTTTCAAAACCAAGTGAACGTGCCTCTGTTGTCACGTGGAGATTATCTGCTGAAGTCTGAAGTTTATCAGTTATAGCCATGAACAGCTGTATTTCCTGGTTATAAGTAAATAAGCAATATAGGACCAGGACCAGGAAGTTGTATGTGATGGGGTTCTGTAATAAGTTCTGACCTATTTTACGTGGATGTAATGCCATTAAACCTGCATCCTCTCAAAACCTGCTCTTGTACAAGGTGCAAGGCCACCTAGTATCCAGTACAGCTTCATTTCCTGTAGGGAGATGTTTTTGTGATATGCATCTGGACATCTCTTGTGCTGTCTGGAATATCTGATAGTCAGATCAGGCATCAGCTGCTGCCAAACTTTAAATTCCTGTTTTCACACTGTTGCTGGGAACTGTTCTTAGCAATGACCTGGAGCTGTTATTTTTTTACCCCTTGCTCACGAGTTTGTCTTTGTCACCCAGACTGTGAAACACTAATCCGACGGATGCTGGTTGTGGACCCAACCAAGCGGATAACCATCTCCCAGATAAAGCAGCACAAGTGGATGCAGGCTGACCCCTCCCTTCAGCAGCAGCAATCCTTGTCCTTCTCCATGCAAAACTACAACTCCAACCTGGGTGACTACAACGAGCAGGTCCTCGGGATCATGCAGACCCTTGGCATTGACAGGCAGAGGACTGTAGAGGTGAGTTCCTGCCCTTTACATACATCTCCAGTGACCACCAGAATGCCAACAGTGACCACCAGTGCAGTTGTGGCTCATTCAGTGACTGGCCTTGATCTGGTGTCACAGCATAAAATCTTCACTGCCCTTCTGGATTTTGCGTCTTTTTCTGAGTGTGCTGCTCTGAGCCCTCAGTGATGAGTTTTGGCTGCTTACATTCCCTGTAACTCAAAAGGCCCTTCCCATGTCTTCCAGTCTCTGCAGAACAGCAGCTACAACCATTTTGCTGCCATTTATTACCTGCTGCTGGAGCGCCTCAAGGAGTACCGGAGCAGCCAGGTGTCCACTCGGCCGGCAGCCGGCCGGCAGCCGCGGCCCAGGAGCTCCGAGATCACCAACACTGAGGTGAGGACAGGGAGCACCTTGGGATCTCCTTTCCATGTCACTGCCAGGCTTCTGAAAACCAGTTCTGGTAGAGGTGGCCTCTGCCAGGACACAGCCTGCTGTTCCTCAGGCTGAGTGAATATTAATGCCCTGTTTCCTAGGAAGTGACCGCGGGTCATGGTCCAAAGAATAGTCTGCCTCCAGTGCAGGTCAATAATGAGCCACAGGACTAGACTTCTCATGAAAGTCTGCCCTTTTAGGCATGGCTTGGCTATGCTTCTTTGTTGCATATTCTGTAGGTTCCTCAGAAGTACTCCATGAGTCACTTAATGTGTTTTTCTGACACTCATTTTATTTTCTTCGCCCCCACCCCCTTTAAAAGTGTGGTTTGGGTGCCTTTGCAAATTGCACTTCCAGTTAAATTGCCTAACTTATGAGGAGGAGTTCTGTGTTTGTGTTGGCATTGATGGATTAGCTTTGTTCGTTTTCATAGAAAGCAGGAGGAGAAAGCTTGCAGGGAAGGTGGCTCTGAAATTCTGTGACTCTCCAGTATCTGAAAAGTCACGTGGAACTGCAGTGTGTGTGATGGCTTCTGTGCATCGCTCTCTCTCCAGATGCCTCAGGACACTCTCACTAGTGAAACCCTGCGATCATCTCTGCTTTACCAGCAACCTCAGAGCCTGATTCAGCCATCCTTGCAGGCAGAGATGGACTGTGACATAAGCAATCCATTACAGGTTGGTGTTCTCAGCTAAACTCTGCATTTCTTCTTTCTTTTTCATTGTTCTGCCAATCCACAACAATGGAGGCTGTCACTTTTGTTCTCTCCCTCCTAAGTTTTGTTTGCATTTGGGCATGGTGTCACATAGCCTCTCAAACAGTATTTCTACTGAAGACATGCCACAGAATTGTGGAGAATATTAAAAGGCAGTACAGAAATAAGGAAAAGACCTTGAAGTCTGTGATCTGGCATGTTTTCCAGCCTGTGTTCTTCCCTGTGGATACCAACTTCAACGGGCTCTTCCGGAACCGCTCCATCTCCCCAAACAGCCTGCTGGAGACCACCATCAGTGAGGAAGTGAGGCAAGAGAAGGAGCTGGAAGATGAAATTAAGGCATATGACCACCCCATCTGCATCCCTAGCAACACCAGCAGGAGGCACACCCTGGCTGAAGTGACCACCCATTTCTATCAGCACGTCCCTCCATGTAAGTAAGTCTGGGACCGATGAAGGGTGTCTGTAGGCAGAGGAAAAGAGCAGAGAAGTAGTGCAGTAGTGCCATAGAGCCCAAATGCTGAGGGAAAATATGCTGATTTTACCTTAACTGGGGTAGGAAAGCCTAGAAGAGAGGTTTGTACTCTGCCCTCCCCAGTTCTGTCTTCCTGCAGGTAAGCAGGGCCCTTAAGAAAGACAAGTTGTGCTGTTGTATTTCACCTAGATCTCTTCAGAGGGGAATACAAACCTGGTCTGCTTGCTTCTGCTGTGGTACTCAGGGAGGAGAAAGTGCCTAAATTTAACAAAAAACACTTCACTGATCGTGTTTGGTACATACCCAGACCCTGTGAACCAACCAAATAAGCACAACTGTTCACAAAACAATCATCCTGCTAAAGAAACGCTGTGTGCCTGATCCAGCAGAGCCTGGTGATCCTGGAGTTGCTGGCCAAGCCCTGCCAGCTGGACAGGAGCCCAAACTGAGGTTGTTTGTTGATGACCCCTTGATGGAGTCAAGCCCTAGGACAACACGAGTTGCTGGACACCTCTCCAGCTCGAGGCTGTTTATTAGTGCCAGTGTAGGTGGGCAGAAGGCTCTGATGTCATGTTTGTTCCTTCCTGTACTCATCTTGGGAATGTTCTTTCTCTCCTTCCTTCCCCTCCATAGGTATAGTCATTTCCTCCTCTGCCAGCCCCACAGAGGGAACTAGCTCAGACAGCTGCCTTACTTCATCTTCAAATGACAGCTCAGTGGCCCTGAGCAGCTGTTTGGCAGGTCAAGTAATGACGGGGAGCCCGGCCACAGCGAGGATGACGTCGCCTTTCCTCGCTTCCCAGCATGACGCTCCCGTGTTACAAGCCCAGGGCTGCATGGGAGGTGCTTCTCTCCTGCCTGTCAGCTTCCAAGAAGGAAGGAGAGCATCTGATACCTCATTAACTCAAGGTAATGTCTTCCTGGCTTTATTGCTGAGGAATTACACCATCCCAACAGCCCCTGGGAAAGGGTAGGGTGCAGGGAGACATGCTGCCCATTGAGGCTGGACACTTGGATATTCTGCTTCTTTTTCACGGGCCCTGAGGGAGGGTGGGATGCCCTGGGGAAG
Source organism: Turdus rufiventris (assembly GCA_013186435.1). NCBI lineage: Eukaryota > Metazoa > Chordata > Aves > Passeriformes > Turdidae > Turdus > Turdus rufiventris. Next base: position 1,017,304 of record PYHW01010003.1, on the reverse strand, counting down.
GTGCCTGGAGGCAAGGTTCTCAGACACTGATTCAGCCTGCCCATGGAGATATTTCTGCTGCCGTGAGTGGGATGGCAGGCTCCACCTTCCTCCTAAAATATGGAGTGCACAGCGTCATGATTTCTCTCTGGCTTTTCCTTTGCTGTGCATGTCCGTCTGCACTAAGGGTGCAGCTGTCCCGGTCCCTGTTTCATTCCCTAAATCCTGCTCTGGCCACCAGGCAGAGGGTGAACGTGAACTGGAGTCTCTTCTAGCCCAGTTCTCACACCCAGTGCCCAGAAAGGCTGATCTGTACTGTAGGCAAACTGAAGAGGATTAAAGTGCATTTCTTTTCCTCGTGTCCCACAGGCTTGAAGGCTTTTAGGCAGCAGCTGCGGAAGAACGCTCGAGCCAAGGGGTTTCTCGGCTTGAATAAAATCAAAGGCTTTGCTCGGCAGGTGTGTCAGTCCTCCTCCTCCTCCTCTCGGGCAGCAAGGAGTGCCATGAGCCCCTTCCAGCACACACAGCCCAACACCTGCATGTACAGCAGCAGTGGGAGCAGCAGAGAGGGGAGAAGCCTCCTGGAGGAGGTGCTGCAGCAGCAGAGGTGAGGGAG
>PYHW01010003.1:974795-1016659 GCA_013186435.1 Turdus rufiventris | reverse complement strand
TGGGGGTTCCTGTCCTCCATCTCTGCTGTGTGGCAGTGGGTAAACTGCTTGGCTTCCTTTGTGGCTTCCTGCCCTGGCACATGGAACACTGGACGTGCACTTCCACTCAAAAATCTCGATCTTCAAATATTTGGAGGTTGCTGAATTGAGAAGCAGCTTGGTAGTGCGGGGGAAAACATTGCTTCTCCCTACTGCAAGCTGTGTTTTTCTTTGTTAGTTTTGGGAGTGATTTCTTTCCTCCTCTGCCTCCTCCTGTAATTTTCCCATGGCAAGGAAGTGAGACCTTGTAATTTGGAAAAGTTACAGCCCACAAAGGAGGCACAGTTCCAGTGGCCTCAAATGTCATGTGTGGTGGCACCTCTTCATTCCCATAGAAGCAAGATGGAAAATTGAGCTTCCGGTTTATCTGCACGCATTGTCTCTAGAACATCTATTATTAGGTGGCCAAGTCGTGACCAGACAAACTTGGTTGTGATAGCTGCCCTCTGCAGAATGAGGGAAAGCCTGGCATGGGCAGCTTGCTTTGATTGTACTGGCTGGGGTAAGGAGAGAAGGAAACAAAGGGGAAAGTTATGCTCAAGGTTAGGGACAGGAAAGGAAGGAATAGAACATGAAATTATCCCAGCAATGCAAATTAACCTCCTCCCTCTTGGATTTTATTCAGAATGCTCCAGTTCCAGCATCACCAACTACTCCAAACAGCTTGTCCCCAGGCTCCCCAGACACCTGCAGCAAGCAGTATCCCCTCCTCTGACGGGCCAGGTACCTGCAAAGCCTCCAACTCCATTCTGCTGTCAGAGCTGCAAAGAGAGAACTCGTTCGAGCTGGCCTTTGCTGGCAGCAGCCAACTGCTCCAACCTCATTTCTTCGGCGTGAGCGTGTCCCCAGTGTCGTCGGCCGCTCACCTGCTGGACACTCACCTGTACATCAGCAGCAGCAGCAGCGTGGCCCCGCTCGCCGCCCCCTTGTCCCAGCAGCAGAGCTTCTCCACGCCCTCCCCCAGCTATGACGCTGTCACCCTGCAGCACGGGGACTGTGAGATGGAGGATCTGACTTCCAGCCAGCTGGGCAAGTTTGTGCTGGTCAAGTGAGAGCTCCGGGCCGCTCTCGTCGCGGGGAACTTTCGCCGCTGTTCCGTGGGGACGAGTGACTCTCAGAAGCAATAAATTTTGAAGTATGTGAAGAGGCTGTCTGGCTCAGAAAGCTGGCAACTTTATAGGACTGAAACAAGCAATATGTATGTCTTTTTGCTTCTACTATTCTTGCACTGAACAAATACGAATAGAAACTGATTTTTTTTTTAAAGGAAAAAAAATAATGACGGGGCAGATGGGTGGGGCATTTGTGGGGGCAGGGAGGGATGTGGTTGGGGAAGAACTCTTCGGTACTGTACTCAAGTCAGACCAATACAGCTCTGCTGTTATGCAAGATTAGCAGCTGTCAGTAGTGGTGACACAGCAGGGAGAGGCTATTCAAAGAAGGGACCAGAGCCTCCCTTTTTCACAATATTCATTTATGGGTTTGTGAAGATGATTACCTCTTTTAAAAAAAATAAACAGAAAACCAGTGGCATGCAGCATTATGCATTCATAGGAGACAAAAATGGAAGCATTGCCATTTGTTGTTTTTCCTTTTCCCTCCTGTTAACACTCATTTTATTTAAAGGAACCAACATCCCCATTCCACACCTCCCAGATACACATACTTTAAATGAAAACTGTGAACTTCTTGCTTGATACATCAGCTGGAAAAGCTCAGCATGCCCTTCTAATTAGTACAGAAGCAGTAACTATTGGAAATATATCCCTTGATAATCAGGATCCTAATTGCATAATGCCTGGTCTTTTGCAGAGATGTTTGTTTGGGAGCGGTGTGTGCATACACACAGGTGCACACATGCCTGTATTTGTTGGTCTGGATAATCTTTAGGAATCTTTTTATAAACTCTAAGTTTGTTCATATTCTTGCCGAGGCACTGAGGAGGGAAGCACCTGTAGGGTAATGGGAAGGGTTTTCTTTTTAAAAAGCCCTCCTGGAGGTTGCCTACAAAGTTGCCTGAGGGGTATTTCTTAGTGCTGCACATTGTTATTTCCGCTGCTAATTATGTTTTTATGCATTTCATTATCAGGGTCCAAACAGAACTGACTCTTGGGGAAATGTGCAATATTGAGGTTATAATTATATACTGACAAAGACAAAAGGAATAGGCTAGAACAGAATTCTACTCTAACGGAGTACAGCTTTTTCTGAACAAAACTGTATTAAAAGTGAGTAAAACAGCACAATCTTTGGGTGTTTGTTTTTGGTTGGTTTGGGTTTTTTTTTGGCATATTAGCAAAACGAGGTTTTGCATTAGATAGGTGTTTTTTTCGTATGGTTTTTAATGCTGTATATGTATATAAATAGGAAGCAGAAAACTATGTAACACTAGTTATTTTTTATATTTTGTAACATGCTTCTGTTGTGTTTCTGCTATAAACCCCTCATCCCCTCCCGAGGCAGAGCATGACTTCTGCTGGTGTCAGCAGAGGTTATGCTGAGGTTTAAAGGGGAGGACAGGCTGTGCTCCCACAGACACGAGCTGGGGAGTGCATGCAAATTTGGAAGCAGGTGAGCAGACAGTGAGGCAGCTTGGCTGGGAGCTGCCATCCAAGTGTCAGAGCACAGCTGCATTCTGTCTAAATGCTTAAAGGACCCATCTCCCCAGTGTGACACAGGGTGCCTTCAAGTTACCTTGGCTTCATGCAACCTGCAGTATTACACGTTTGCAAATAATATACAGACCTGTTCTGGGTTTTTTTGGGTTTTCTTTTTTGTTTGGTTTGTTTAGTTGTTGTTTTTGGTTTTTTTTTTTTTTAAGGAAAAAAAAAAGAAAAAAGCCAAAGATTGACCAGGTTAATTGATGGGAGTAGGAAGAGTTGAAGATGTCATGTGGCTCTGTCTGTGGCTCTCCATAAACAACCTCTTTATCTCTGTCTTGTATCTGTGTGTCTGTATTGGTGCATCTCCAGCTTGCCACTGCTGCTCCATGGTCTGGAAGCTTCAAAGTGACAGAAAATTGCTTGTGTTGAACTCCTGTTAATGAGTGGTGCCTTGCAGCAGAGAAAACACCAAAGTCTCATGCTCATTTGTAGTATGGGTTTAAAAGAAAACAAACAAACAACTCCCCAAAAAACCCAACCCAAAAAAGAAATGGCTGGAGAGGAGGGCAAGAAGAAGCCAGCTTGTCACAAAGCAGCAACTTGGCCTTCAATTTTCTAAAGAGTAGCACACATACTTAAACCACAGAACTTCCTCCTCAATTTGTGTTTTGTTTAATGCCATGGATCTAAAGGCCACAGATTCTTTTGTTTCCTGTCCTGAGCAATGACAAGCACTTTACTTTCATAGTATTTTTGTTTTCTTTTCCAATTGCTGTAGAACCTCTTTGGAATTATTGCTGGAGCAGAAGAGGTCATTTTAAAAGTCTGGGGTTTTTTTGTAGATATCTTGACAGTGCTGTTCTGCAGACTGCAATGCAATAGGGTATTTAAAGACACGTGATTGGTTTAATTGAGATGTATAGTTTATTTTTTATCATGACTGAACAATCATTTTATTTCTTATGTTAAAATGAGAGGTGTACACCAAAATGATTAGTTGATGTGTTTTATTTAATATTTAAATAAAAAATGTTTTAAAATTGTTGTCCTGCATGTGATTCTGTGGAGTATCTTCACCCAGTGCACTTGGGACTTGCATAGTCAAGACTCATTTTCAAGCCAAAGTCCTTTCTATTACATCCTAAATCAAGAGGGATGGCGGGCTCACAAATCTGATAATGGGATATTGAGCCTTTTGCTGGTAGGCAATCTGTCTGAATTGAACCCAAGTCTGTGGTAATCGGGTTATAAAATGCAGCAGGACCAGAGGTCCGGGCAGTGAGGATGGCACTGTGCTCGAGTGACACCAGATGGGCACTCCCTCCCTCCCTCCCTCTGTGTCACCTTCAGCTGAGACAGCCCCTGCCAGATGGGGCAGACACTGAAAGAGAGCAAAGGGAAGGATGAGCAGGGAGGGAAGAGTGGATCGTGTCTTGTAAAATATAACTTGAGAGTTAAAAAAGCACTGAAAAGGCTTTGCATTCAGCTCGTGCAGTCACAAGAGCAAGGAGGGGTTTTGTCTGTCTGACAAACTTTAGTTCGACCTGACAAACACTCATAAAAACACCCCCAAAAAACAAGAAACCAAAAAAAGAAACCCCAAACCAAACATTTATTTTTAAAAATAAATTAAGGATCAATTTTCCCCCCTTCTTTTTCCTATCCTGAAGTTTTTATTTTAAAATCTATCATATTTTGAAGGAGAGTGATGGAAAGGTAAATCCAAGAAGTTAAACAGGAGCTTAGGGGGGAAACAGAGATAATATTTACTTATTTTGCTTTCTAAAGCAGTTGTTTGCTGAGCTGGAATTTGTAGAGCTCTTTGTGCATTTGCTGTGACTCCTGAACTGGCAGAAAAGTGTCACACATATGTTTTCTCAGGGTTGTGTTTTCAATGTAACCATCCAAAGTTGGGAATTTTGCAACTCTTAAAAAATAATGGGCACATTCTAAATAATCTTTAATTAGGTTTCAGTATGACCTGACTTAAGGATAATCCTAACTGTTGTTTTCAGCTGGGTTCTCAGGGCATTATTTTAAACTCCAGCAATTCTGGGAAATTTGAGAGTTGCTTCTTAATGGATACAAATCAGTGCAGCTCCACCAACTTTCATTGACATCACTGACCCTTGGGTATAGAGGGATCCCGCCAGCATCATGATTTCTGTGAAATGGTAGGAAAAACAAGTACAAAGAAACCCTGGGAGTCTGGACTCAGTTTCCATGTGCACACTCTTGGTGCTTTAGTCACTGTCTTCCTTTCCTCTGAAATCTGTCTCTCCTGTTCACAGCATTTGTTTTTGTCTTTAACATCTCTCAAGATGCTGGTTTTTTTGCTTTCATTTCTCACATTACAAGTTGGTACCTTCCCTTTCTCTGCCAGTCCAGGACTGGTGTTTTTCCCCCGCCGTTCAGATGGAACAGATGCTGGCAAGTTTAGCACAACCCCAGAAGTGAACGATCAAACCTTGGTTGTTTTTTACTTCAGAAAGGAAATGCCTAGAGCTGGCAGGAGATGCCAGACTGGTAGCAGTGAAAAACACAGGCTGTTTTTGCACTGAGCAGGCTGAGCACAGACACCCAGCCCAGCACTCTGGTGCCAGCATGGTCCAGCCACAGCAGCGAGGGATTCTCACCTTCCCCTCTCCTCCTGCAGGTGATCCATAACTCATCCCCACACTTCTCCTTCACTGTGCCCTGCTCAGCAGCCACACCTCGGCCAGGAAAGGAATCCCTCATGGCAAAAGCCCTGGTTGTGTAATCCTGGAAGGGGGAAGGGGCAGAAGGGAGAGCAGTTGAGCGAACGGAATGATGGTGCAGGAGATGGAAAGTGATCGGTGCTTCCTTTTTACTCACGCTGCAAAGTGAGAATAAGGCACACGTCACGCAATGAAGGAGAATTAATTTAAGACTGATAAAAGGAAATATGTGCCTTGGGAGGACATTGCTTCAAATGTGCTTGCTGGCTTATTTCATGACTGCTAACTACTTTTAGTGGTGACAGTTAAATCAATGATAAAGGTAATCCACTGTCATGGTTTATGGATTTAGCAGAGCAGCTCTGGGAGATCAGAAAGGAGCTGGTCTTTGCTACAGACTGCCAGGGGCATGATAGATTTTTTTAGGACAGAAATGCCTTTCTCCAAAAGTATCAGATATTAGCATCTGCCAGAAACAAAACTTTTGTGTGAGGTGAACAAACTTGACCAGCACCTGCAATAAACACCAATTTCTTAATAAACATCTTATGCCATGTATGATATGCCTTATGCAGTGATAATGGCTCTGAGCAAAGGTGCAGCTTAATTGGGCAGCTCATTCCAGCAGCAGACTGTGAGGTAGAGGGTGTAAGGACAGGGCAAGCATAGCACAATTCCTCTGTGATATTACCAGCTCAGTAGAGAGCAGACTGTGGTTAAGCGAATTTTTGACTGGCATTTGGGTCATTGTGTTTAACAGCTGCAGATGGGTCAAGCCTCCAAGAATTTGGCTAACCCCTCTTGGAATTCTTTTACAATTCTGGTCTTCACAGCAGCCTTTGACAAGTGTCATAATTCAATTTTGCATTGTGTGGAAGAAGTACTTCCTTTTCTTCCAGCCCAATGGATTGGGTTGTGCTTCCTTTCCCTGGTGACAACAGGCACAAATAATGGTCTCCTGGTCACATTTCCATGCTGAGTTGTTAGGATCTCTCTCACATCCCTTCTCAGCTGAGGTGGCCAAGAAGGACTGTGCTGTACTTCTCATCTCTTCTGTGTCTTCATGGATTGTTCTATATCCTCTTTGGTGGATATCCTGTGTTTGAGGCAGGGTTCCTAGAAGGACACATTCTCATTCTCTTTTAATTCTGTAGTCATTCCTAAGGCTCTTTTTATTGCATAGTTAACACCTGTTGAGGGGTAAGCTGGAAACTGACTGAGGTTTCCTTCATGCTTGATGTTAAATTAATACCCCTGATGGTCTTAGTATGGCTTGGGTTGGTGTTTCTCACAGTCCACACTTTTTATTTGGTTTATACGTTATTTCATCAAGCTGCCATTCCCTTTTCTGAGATTACTCTCCACCCGGTTGCAGCTGGATTTTTTTATGAATACATCAAATTGCCCAGGTCTTGACATGAATGGGTTTGCAATGCCTGAGCTCTCACTCAAGAAGCTTTGCTCTTCCCCATTCTATCACACTTTCAGCTATCCTGCTTTTTGCTATGCTTTCTGTCAATTTGCCTTGCCCAGCTTCCCAGCCCACAGGTTTCTGGATGACCTCTAAAGGCCCTTTTTAAGAATGAATGTAACATTTGCCACCTTCCATTCCTGTGGTGCCTCGCCATTTCAACAGCTGCTGTGGTATTGTACTGAATAGGTCAGCAATTTCAAGACTGAGTTCCCTCAGAGCTCTTGAGTGAAACCCTCTGGTCCCAGCAATCTGTTAATATCACTTCTACAGTTTTATCCAAAAATCTACTGGCACTTGGAGTTTGGGAGAGTTTCTGAGGCTTGTCCCCTGTGCAGCTGGAGTGGGGCACAGCTGGAGTGAAGTCAAGCAGAACTGCCAGGACTGGATGGATGTTCTGCACAGCCAGAGGCTGAGCCACACAAACCAGCTGTCCCTTTTGCACCTCAGACAGGTGACAAAGCTGTGACAGCAAGGTGGGCACTGGGGAATGCCCAGGTCAGCCCAGCAGCCCCCTTCTTATGCCCTCCAGGGATGACCAAACCTTTCTTCCTTCACTCTATTTACATTTGTGGGGCTGAATTTACAGATGGCTTCCTCAGCTGATGTAAATTGGCGTTGCTAAATCAAAGCTAATGCAGCAACACTGCTTTATGATATAAACATTATTAGCAGCACATTAAGGCTCCAATGTCCAGAGCCAGGCAATCTCATCCTTTGTTTCTCCAGCCACTGAGGCAGTGAATTTAGATTCATTATTTTTGATGGAGCTTTTCCTGTATCATGCCGGGGTGCTTTTTTAGTTCTTCTGTCTTACATCCCTTTCCGCTACCCTGGGCAACTGTGTTTTTTTAACTGTCCTTGGTTTATTCTGTGACAAGAAAAATATCTTAGTCAAGAGCTGGAAGGGATTTCAGAAATTCTAGCTAAGTACCTTTTTTTTTTTTTTTTTTTTTTTTTTTGCCTAATCTTGCTGATCATTTTTTCCCCATTTCCTGGGAAGGTAACAAGATGTTATCATTTGGTGAGCTTGTCTACACACTTGATAGGTGGATGGGTATTTAGGGCTTCTCACAGCCATTATCTCCAGGCATCTGCTGGATTTCCAAACAGATCTGCTCCTGCAAGAAACATCTTGCAAAAACGAAGCTTTAAACCTTCCTGTTCACACCACATTAAAAAAAAAAGTCATTAATCATTTGATTTTAGCTGCTTTTTCCTGGTTGCCTAACAATATTAGTCGTACATTTGCTGGGATGCATTCACACTTTCTGCTCTTTGGACTCAGTGAAGGCAATTGTGCAGTGGTCAGCTAAGTGTCTTCGTGGGTTTTTCCTATTCAACTCTTGTTTGGTAGCAGATGATTTTATTGAACATGTAAAATTAGATTTCCAGGAACAGATATGCACACGTCTCTGAAATCCATTTTCCATGAACATTTCTGCTCTCTGCTCATGAAAAGTGAGCACAACAAGAACAAGGACACAGAGCCACCAAACTGACTGCAATGCTGGACAGATCAGACAGTTATTTATATGACCATTGCTGCTTTCCCTTTACTGGTATGTCTGAGAAAAACTGGGGTATTTGTCTTAATTTTGGGCTAGGGAGGTTAAAAACTCTCTGCACACTGTGAATTTTGGAAGTGGAAGGGTCCTAGAGGGAGGAAAGTATTCCCTATTGATTAGCTGAGGTAGAGATGGTTTTAAAAAGTTATAGTGATGTCTTCATAATGACATTGACACAGAAATGTAACTTTGGTTCTTAATTACTCAGATCTCTGTTGCAAACTTCCAAAGTCAGACACGATGAGTCGCAGGCATCCAGAGGATGTGGCCTTGTGGGTTGTGTTTCCACAGGAGGGATGAGGAGCAGAGAACAGGAGGTCTGACAGGACAAATGACTTGAGGCCACTCAGCCCAACCTGCACACTGACTGCTGCTGGGAAGGAGATCGCATTCAGCAGAGCAGTGTGTGGTGAGAGCTGTGCTCTCAAAAGGAAAGGAGGGAGATGCTGTGTTTCAGCCTGGGAAGATGAATATCAGAATGGCAGGAGGGAAACAGGAATCTTGGTTCCCCCCTTGTGTCTCTTGTTTGTGGAAAGAGGCTCTCTGGGCAGCTTTGGTGCATTCAGTGCTGGTGTCTCTTCTATCCCCAGGCATCTGCCATCAGTGGCACAAGAGGTGGGAGATGCTGGGATGGCCCAGGCAGCAGGAGGGGAGTTCTGTGAAGGAGGTACAAGTTTGTTCATGCTGCTGGACCTGTGGGAATGGGGGAAATTGTTTGTCCTCAAAAGGAAGTGAGTCATGTTGCTGCACAGAGGTACATTTTGGGGGTTAGTCACACGCTGCAAAATCCACTTTCTCCCAGCTCCAGGTAGCAGGCACAGGGGTGCAGCAATGCCTGGTTGTTCTTCAGCACAAATTGTTTCATGAGCCCATAATCACCCTCCTGGGCTCCAGGTGGGTCCACTTCTGTGCATGCAGGACCCTACTAATTGGATTCAATAACTGGCTTAACACTGTAAATCCAATCAAGGCACTGGCTGCACTCAGCCCTCGAGCCAGCAGGATTAACCAGTTCCTCAGGGCAGGATGTGCCCTTACACCTCCATTCTCCACACAGCAGAGCAAGAGCCAGGCGCCCCAGCAGCACCTCTCCCACTGGTTCAGCTGGCTGCTGGATTCTATCTGCCATGGATGCCTGCACTGAATGCCACAGCCACATGGGCAGACCACAGGTTAGGGTTTTTTGCCTGCTGTGTGTTAGTATTTGGGTTTTTCCTGGTGTCCAGCACATTTGTCCAGGGCTTAGGCTGCTTTGGAGCTGATTGCAGCAAGGCTCACGAGCCAGCACGTGGCTTCTAACACCACCACCAAGCCTTGCCTGTGAGCTGAGCTTGTTTCACCTGAGTTTGTGATCTCTGAGATCATACTTTCAGGTGCATGTTGTTTGCTGGAGCAGCTAAAAGGATAAAAGCTTCCAGTGTTACCAGTTTTATCCCCTGTCACGCCAGCCATTACTAGAGCTGATGAGGAAATCATAGCAGCTTCTAATTGCTCTCTGCAGAAGACCTTGCATGTCCAGACCATCCCAGTCACTCCCTTGCCTGCTCAAGCCCAGTTGCATCATGGAAATAGGACTTGGCTCCAGTGTCAAAGAGGAGCCTTCCCTCCCTTTGCAGAGATGAGCTGACATCCTCATGTGCCAGCAGCAGGGGCTGTGCTGGAGCAGGAGCCAGGGAGAGCTCCCCAAACTCATCTTCCTCCATCTCACCCCTGGGGCCAAGCAGATGCCTGATCTAGAAGGGACTGAAATCATTTGAGCTCTTACAAACGCAGACAGGTGGGAATTTTGGAGTGGGCTAACCCAGGCAGGTTAGGGGTGCAATTCCAAAGGGCTCCTGAACTTTTTTAAACACTTGCAGGAAGCTTTGCTGTTCCCTCAGGTGCAGGGAAGGGAAGGGCTGAGTTTTTGGTGCCCGAGCAAAGGGGGTTTGTGTCCTGCTGGCAGGAGGGGGCTGTGGCAGGGGAATAGGAGACCTGTCCCTGCAGGATGCTGCTCAGAGCTGGTGGCTGGCAGGACAAGTGAAGGATCTGGCTATAGACATGCCAAATCCAGCCAGAGCAGCACAGACTAACTCATCTCCTTTTCCCTGGCTGATAGGCATCACCAGGAGTGGGAATGCACATGTACATCCATGCCTGTGTGCCTGAATACATGGGTCCATGCAGTGCTTTGAACTCCCTGGGCTGTGCTCAGAGCCTGAATCAGTGCCATTTCTCGGTACCACACAAAATTGTATTCCCAGAATTAACAGTGTCACTCTCAGGAGCTCTTTCTTTGCCTAAATGACTCATTGATTATTGCTTTTTGTCAGTCCTGCCAGGTAATGAGGGTCTAATAAGGCTTTGCAAGACTCACTAACAACGAGGGAAACTTTTCCTGGGGTGAGTGATGGGAGGGGGAGCCACAGGCAGGATGGATGGATGCTCTTTGCTGGACTGGGATGGGCAGCTGTTGGTACCCAGGGGTTCCTGATGCTCTCAGATGGATGGAGGGTGGGAGTGGTGCTGAATTGTGGTGACACAGAGCACAGAAAGGCTTGAAGTGGGGCCCTCCGTCCCTCTTCCTTGGAGAGCTGAAGGAGGGTGGGAATGGCAGCTTAGAGAAGCTGTTGGTGGGTTTGAACCCTGACTTTTGGCTGAGCCACCAGGAATGGTGTGCAGGCATGTACATTCATGGGTATAAGTGAGAGCTTCATTTTTCAGGCAATAAGGAAGAGAATATCACATGTTTACTCTCCCGCATCCTGGGAAACAGGTCCCTGCTTTCTCATGCTGATATTTTACTCATGTGGGAAGAGAAGGGTTTCTTTGAGAATAGAAATCCTTGAAGGGATGAAGTTGATACTAAGAGTATTAAAATCTAGCAGGTGGATTGGGTGTATTATTATAAATCAAAATGATCCCAGTTTCTTAAAACATTTAATCTTTGAGGCTTGTTTCTTTTCTGTGACTTTTAAAATTTGTGGTGCTGGGAGAAAGGCCTAAATTTTGCTGATCCTGGATTAAGATCAATAGACTTGTGGGCCCTTCCTTCTCACAAAAATTCCCCAATGAAGGACCCCAAAAGTCTAACATTGGAAGAAGAAGAAAGGAAATCTAGAAGGCCCCAGAAGCCACTAAACCTAGTCTAGATGAAGTATTTCAGCCATGAAGAAAACTAAGTGGCACAGATGTCCCAGGTTTCTTCCTTCACCCTGTAAATAGGACATGGTGGTGAGGGTGGGACCTGGGTTGTGAAGTCAGATCCCAAATCCATGAGTGATGGAAAACAGTTCCCAGACTAGAATATGAGTTGTCATTCATGTAACACACAGGTCAGTGTGGTCACCCAAAGCTCCCATGTACATGCATATGGGTGTTTCCATTTGTGATGCTGCCCCAGCCCTCTTCTGGCTCAGGTCTCGTCACAGAATCCCAGATTTATGGGTGGAAACAACTGATGAGGTCATGTGAGACGTCCCTCTGCTAATGCAGATTGATTCCCTCCTGCCCATTTTCCAGCACTTGGTCCAGTCTATTGTTCAGATGACTCAAGTGTCTGCTGCTTCCCTTGAGGGACATTTGGGAGCCTTACAGACCTTGCTGTCAGGATTTCGCTTCCCGTCACATTCCTCCTAAAGGTTCTTCTGCCTAATTTAGTTACTTACTCTCTCTGCAGAGCAGTGATGAGGAACAGGGCTGTAGGAAGAGGACATTTATGTCTTGCTTATTCAGCTCGTTCCCGTTATCCTGTTTTTGTTGGCTCTGCCAGTCCTGTTCTCCCTGGTGTTTATCACCTCACACTCCTCTCCCAGGAGTGCTCCAGCTTCACCTGGGATAGGTGCCTATGAACTTTGGAAGGGGCAGAATAGAGCCAATACCTGCAGAGATGCAGTTTTCCCCACCTCATTTTCATTCTGGACAAATCCCTTAAGCCTTGGCCTGAGTGTGCTGCATTTGCAATGATATTTGAGAGTGAGATTGTTAAATTTGAGTGGAAGTTGGAAAACAACAACTGTTGGTAAGGAATTTTGATGCTCTGTTGAAATTAACTTTAACAATTCCCTCCTCTGCCTTTCATTAGTTACAACTAAGTGATGGGAAAGAGAAAAAAGGATGCAAAGTTCGGGCTGGAAGAGAAGCCATGAGGAAGTCAGGAGATTTAAAAGGAGTGTAATAATAATAATAATAATGGGGTTTCCCAAACAACATGAACTTGGAGTTACCCCACAGACCAAGTACTTCATGTTATAACAAGAGCATCTATGTGATCCTGCTTTTTGCAGGATGAGATCCCTCTGCAGCCAAGGCATTCAATTTAAAGGGAATGTTCCTTGTTCACTGGGTGTTTTACATTGTTAAGGTGGTGGAAAAGGCCTCCGTGTAGGGGACAGTCATGTCCCTGGTGAATACAGGTTTAACTTTACTGAGAAGCAGAATGGGAATTCACACACTGATCCCTCTTGCCAGCACTCCTGTTTCCAAAGGGAACTCCCCAAACCCTCTGAGGCACCAGCCCAACGCTTTTGGTGAGCTTGAAGGGAAATACACTCTAAATTTGTCTTAGCTTACTAAAATTCTCACAAAAAAAAAAAACAAAAACAAAAACCAAAAAACCCCAAAAAACCCAAAAAACCCAAAAAAAACCCCCACAAAACCAAAACCCCCCCAAAAAACCCCAAAACACCGATTTTATTATTTATTTATTTATTTATTTATTTATTTATTTATTTATTTTATTTATTTATTTATTTTTTAAAACCAGGTCATTTTTCACAGTTATCTTAGAGCAGAGACAGGCAAACAGCTGGACGGAGGGAGCTGCATGTACAGCAGAGAGGAAGGCAGGAGGGCACCTTTTAAATGAAATCTTCTGGAATTGCAATACAGAAATATGGCCAGAGTTGATGTTGCCAGGTCAGTTTTAGCTTTGGGGGATTTTTGTGGCTTGTAGGTATTTGATATAAAGTGGCATATTGGCAGTTGTCATTTTAGCCTACAGAGCATCCTGGCTCAGCTCAGTATCCACCGTTGAGTTATTTTCTAGGCTGCAGGGTTAGAGAAGCAAGGATGCTGTTGGGAAGGCTCCAGGGAAGGCAGTGAGAGGGGATGAGGTTACACTGTCTGAGGGTCTGTCAGACTGACTGAACAGTCACAGCTCCACTGCTCGATTACGCCAGTGGCGCTAAATACAGTAATTAAGGAAGGAGCGTGTGTGAAAGGCTTTAGTTATTGGCTTCGTACATCACCAGCCTTCTTTGTGTGCTTTCTTTTGTTCCTTTTGCCTGCATGCACCACAAGCTTTCTGTGATCCTCCACCTGTTCTCTGTAGGTCTTTGCCATCTTGTAGCCAAAGGAACGGGAAAGGTGAATGGAAAAAGCAAGCTTTTATTGGGAGAGAGGGCTTGGGGGAGTTTTCAGCACAGATTTGGACTGTTTCAGACCTTCAATAAAGCAGGTTTCTGTCCATCTGGTCCTGCTTTATGAGACCATGTGACCTCACTTTTATGTGACCCTGCAGTCCTGGGTTCGCATGTTGTCCTCCCTATAAATCCTAGTAAATTTTTTTATTATCTCTCTCTCTCTCTCTCTTTTTTTTTTTTTTTTTTTTAATGTTATTTTCTCACCTTGTCTTTCTTTCCTTTTCATATAAGAGAAAAAACCCAAAAAAGTTTAGCAAAAAGGAAACAAAATGTTGCTTTTTCCCTGGAGGACATTTTACATTGTCAAAGTAGTGGAAAAGACCTCCACACAGAGGACAGTCATGTCCCTGATGTGAAGAAGTTTAAGAGTAACATTCTGAAAAATGTCCCTTTGGGGCTTTTTGCTAAATATATCCTAGCCTAGTTTTGTCACAGAAGTTTTCAACAAGAAAAAATTTCATTTTCTATGTACCTGTGCACATGCCCACAGGGAAACTCATCCTCTCTAACACACCACGCCAAAGTCATCAGCTAAACAATCTTCACAGCACAGCCTGGTAAACAGAACTGGAACCACCCTTCTCCAGCACAGACCTGAACAAAAAGAAAAAAGCTAATGCATGACCTGTCTTGGATCAGACTGTGAAGAATGAAGCAGATCTGATTGATGCAAGCTCCACGTGAGAGGTGGTGAATATGCATTAGTTCAGTGCCTTACCCTGTTCGTGGTTCTGAGCTCCCCTTTGTCATTCCTGCAGGCTTGAAGGTGGTTTGTGATTAGAGCTTTCATTAGGCTCCTTGGAGAGATTTCCTAAAGTACTCATGCAAATGGCTTTTTCTCCAGCTTTTCAAGGTCACCTGCACAAACCTTCACCTCACCTTTCCCAGAATGGTGCTGTCAGCTTGGTGTGGCAGCACTTTGGGAGATGGGGAAGGTGTCACACCACCTGTTCTGCCCTAAACCCACAGATACCCACTGGGATGGTGGCACCCCATGACCTGTGCTGACCACAGCAGTGCTGGAACTTTCCTGCCAATCCCAGCAGCCACAATGAAATCGTGAGTGGTGCTGCAGGCACCAACCCACCACACTCCCCTCCTCTCACTCCCCACCAAAACAGCCTTTTTCTTTCAGCCCCTTTGTTTTGGGCTGACAGCACATGGCTATGGGAGAGCAGTGTGCCTGTGACTCCTTCCCACTGGCTTGGCTCATGGGTGGGCATGGGAGAACAATGAGATGGGGCTTCCAGGGGAGCCCAGAGCCAGGTGCCAGCCTGTCCCCCAGCTCCTCAGGGCTGTGAGGGAATGCAGCAGGATACAGATGCTCCACACCAGGCAGAGGGGGCCTTTCCCCAGGAAAACAGGCTGCTGGTGGAGAGGGAGACAGCCTTGCTGCCCTCCCTCCCATGCCATTGCCAGGGGCAGCAGCAGAAGGAAATCCTCACAACAAACCACCTCTACCAAAGAAAAGACCAGAAACATCAAGCCTCCTCCATAGCCCTGAGCCAGAACACAGATCCAGCATGTGGATGTTTTGTGCCCTTCAGAAAGCGTTTATTAATGGGATGAGATACACAGGCTTCTGCAGGAGCTGGCTTCTTTGGGAGTGGGCAGCAGGCTTGGAGAGCTTGGCATGGTTCCCCTGGAGTGGGAAGAGCCCTGAGGGCTTCTTAAGGAGAGAATCTGGGCTCTGCCATTCCCACCTTGGAGCTCCTTCCCCAGCAGACTCCTGCTGCTGTCAGGGGGTGTCAGGGTGTTACAGCTTAGCAGTAACATACCCTGTTGAAGGAATGAGCTTGTTTTCCATTTGTCGCTGCACCTGCGATGACAAAATCACCGCACTGAGCACCTAAAATAATGCACATTTCTCCAGAACACACCATCACTTCTGGGAAAACAATAATACAAATTACAGACGCCTTTCAACAAGGACAACAAGGGCAGCACAAAGACCCCTCCATGCTGGTCTGGTGTTGGGTGCTGATGCCTGGCATTGCAAGGGGGGGCACAAATGACTGAGGAGACTCGAGTGTGGCAGACTCTGCAGAGCCACATCTGCAGCAAAAGGACAGCAGTGGAGAAACAGGAGGTTTTGTCCCTGTTTGACTCTGGATCCTGGTAACATCTCCCTTACCAGCTCAGAGAGTAACACTGCTGGCTCACAGATTTCCGTTGCTCTCCTTCTTTTCCCATTCTTCTCCTCCAGGGAAGGGTCTCTCCCCAGTGTTTTTCCCATTGTGTTAATGATCACTCACACCATTAACCCTGTTTTCAGCTGCCCCTGATCCTCCTGCAGTACTTTGAGGGAGTTGTACTCCTCCATACCCTCCAGGCAGATTTTGCCTGATGGGCTCACCCTACCCCTTTTTCCCTGCAGTATCCTCAATGTTGTTTTTTATGACTCCAAATATTTGAGTTGCTTGATCTGACTGAGGCACTGCAAAGAAAATAAGATGTTCCTCGTGATCTCTAAAAGTCTCTCTCCCAAGTTAGTACTGTTACCTACAGGACTTCTACCAGCTAGGCCCAGCCAAAAGTTCAGAAAACTTTTCTGTTTGTTTTCTCAGCCTTCACTGCCTGACCACTGAGCATGTATCATCTGGGTCCTTTCTTCAGAATGTTTTTATTACTGAGGAATTTGCAGAAATATTTTGTGCTGCATTAGTGCCAGACTGGTGATCCTTTCTGAGGAAAGTCAATTTGATTGCATGAACTGATTGAGCTGGACAGGTCAGCCAAGCAAGGTGAGCAGGCTCTTGGTGAATGTGTTTCTCATATTGTTTTGGCTCAGTCAGAAGCCCTGAACACAATGACTCACAGAAAAGGAGGAAGCAAACCCAACTTTGTGGCGACCCTTTCAGCTTGTGGACTGTCTGGAGATCAGCTAAGAACACTATTTTATCTGCACTCATCATAAAAGCAGGATCAGAGCAAAAAAACAGGTCCTTTCTTTCTTCCATCACTGCTTATTTCCTTCCTGAAGCGATAATCCTCGGAGCCATCACAACTGGTTGCTATGGAAGTGACGGAAAGCACAAAAGCACAAAGAGAAGATTATGGTTTCAGGTGAGAAAACAGCAATGGGCACAGACAAGATCCTAAAATCTAGTTTGGCTCTGAGCAGCAGCAGTGCAGAGAGGCATTAGAGGACTCTCTCTATTTTGTTTGCCTTATTTATGTGTTAACTCCAGCTCCACAAGAGCAAAATAGCTGATTAGAGCTAAAGAAGTTGCACACAAGTAAATAGAGAGGGGGGCTGGAAGCGCTGAGGGGAGGGCCCTGTGGGAAAGCTCTCTGCAATGCAAAAGCACGCTGGAAATCTGGGCTCCTTTCTCTCACACTCAGATCTCACAAAAACTAGTCAGAACCTTCTTCAATTCTGCAGCCAAAACTACATCCAGGTTTTTCTGCAGAATACCTGCAACTGATGCAATGACAGATACATATTGATATGTCCTTTGTCACCAAAAGAAAGATCTAAAAAATTGTGATATCATAGAATATCCTGAGTTGGAAAGGACCCACAAGGGTCACTGAAGTCCATCCAAAATGAGGTGGCTTTACTGAAGGAGTGCACTTTATTCAACCCAGGGATGTACTTTGAGAAGGATCCCCAAAGAGTGGTTTTGTGAGGGTGGGGAACGTCCTTACCAAGCCCACAAGCAGGGCAGTGGCTCTGAAGCTCAGATCTGTGGCAGTCAAGGAGTTTGGGACAGGTATGGCAATTGGGAAGGCAAGCACAGTCAGCTGCTCAAAGAGCTTCAGTTCTTTCCTCTCAGTTCAATGCAGCCTTGCCAGGGCACTGCTGTGAGCTGTGGCAGTTTGATGAAAGGGGGACAGGCACGACAAGCATTTGCACATAGTCCTGCTCAGCAAACATCTCCCTCAGACACAGCTTCTGCTCCCACTGATGCCTTGGGTTTCAGCTTTTATATTTTTCAGAATCTCTGCTGCTTAGTGTGTAGCTCTGCAAACTTTGTATTAGGTGTTAGTTCTCTTCATAGGGTAGTGAGACAGAACAATTCCTTTCTAGACAGAGAATCAAGGATAACTGGTACCTAAAAAAGTAGAAACAACAGTGAGGGAAAGGGGTCAAGCCAGGGGGCTGAGACTTCATAGCCTGGGGCTGTAGTTGGATAATTGACCCCAATGTGTAGATGAACCAAAACTTATAAAAGTGTAAAAACTCATGACCAAGATCCACCTTGGATTTGATTTGTGTGTAGCCCCAGCCAGGTTCTTGTACTGCCCAAAGTGCATCCTTTCAATAAATTCCTATTTTATCCCTTTTGCTCTGTCTGGTCTCTGTTCCAGGTCAGCCTTTCCAGGTAACACCACCATGGTGGTACCTGAGGAGCAAAGCAGACATTCAGGCAGCAGGGCCAAAGTGGCTGGAGCCCTGCCTGAGCTCTCACCATGTTGGTTAAGGCCAGGTCAGAGGTTGAAACCCCAGAGATTATGGTAGAAGTGTTTTACGAGAACTCAGATCATCCCTGCTCCTCCCCACAGCCCCATCCAGGGCCTGTAACCCTACATCGGCATCTAGGTGGAGAATATAGCACTATGGGCTAGATGGGGTCTGAAAATATATTTGTTAGAAAAAAAAGGGAAAAAAAAAAAAATCCTGTTGGCACAGCTCAGGGAAACTGTGCTAGAAATAACTGTGCTTATGCAGAGCTGTCAAAAACAGGCTGTCGCCGGTGCCGCTCGGACGGGAGCGCAGCCAGGCCGCGCTGCCCGGCGGGAGGAGCAGGCCGCGCCGCAGCTCTGCTTTTGTCTCCACACCACGGAGGAGGATACGTTCCATTAAAAGTTCCATTAAAAGCCACGGAGGTGTTTTCTTGCTGCATGCAGAGGAATTTCCCCAGTTGGCAGCTCAGGAGGATCGCAGCCCTCCCGGCTCCGCGGGCAGGCCGGAGGTGGGAGAGGGCGGCCGAGCCCCCACGGCAGAGAGGTAACTCCAGATGAGCCCTGCGGGGGACATTTGGCAGAAAACTCCTCGGTGGATTTTTCCACTTACACAAACTGGGCTTAATTAGGCCGGACAATTTTAGGAACTCTCAGAGGTTGGCTGGCAGTTTTCTTTGGCCAGCAGCGGTAGCACCTATCTTATGAAACACCCGGTCGGAAAAGGCAGCTACAGGGTCTTAGGTGCTAAGGTGAAAGGGGGAATAAAAACCAGAGCAGCCTTGAAATTTGAGTCATGACATGGTTAATTACACAGACCCAATAAAGTAGTTAATTAACACTAGAGTTGTGAAATAGATAAAATAAATGAGGATGTTGGACATCAACGTAATTGCAGGAAAGCAAAGGCTGATAGACCATTGCAGTTCACATGAACAGTTCAGGCTAAAAAGTGAGACCCTCTTAATCTTTCGGGTCTTATAAAAACAACTCTCAGAGAGAGCAAAGATGTCTGTGACTGTATCCCAGGGTACAGGCTGTTCCTTATTTCCCAGTGCTGACATACAGTCGTGACAAGGAATTATATATTGCATTCATCACGCCTGCTCTCCAGGCATGATCCCCAAATAATTAATCCTTTTAGCTTGCAATAGCTGCCATCTGGCCAGTTTCCAATCAGCCTGGCTGGTTTTACTATGGAGCTGCCAGTTGCCTGTGCTCATGCAGGCATGGATTGCAGTTTGCTTGCCTCAGGTGCCTGGGATTTGTATTTTTTTAAATTGTAAGTTTTAGATATGCCACGTGCTGCCCCAACACGGAGACCAAACCAGCCTTTGCCTCAAAGCACTTAATGTCCAGAGGGAGAAGGAGGGGGGGTTGTTGTACATAATACACAGAGCAAGACTAAAGCAGACCTTTTTTGTTTGCTTTGTGTTGAAAAACTAACTCTGAATAAAAGGCTCAAATAAAATCCAGCTGTTTTTTTTTTTCCTCAGCCCTCTTGGTCCTACAGTGCAAACATGGCAAAGAAATTAGAAAAGGGGAGAAAATTATTTTGACACTACAAATCTGGAGAAGGGTGATGAAACCAAACTCAGTTTAAAAGAAGTAAAGCACTTTGCTCCAATGTGTCTGACCTGCCTTAAGTGTGGTGGGCAATCCTGTGGGTGGAGCTGATGCTCTGGAGCAGCTGTCCCATGATGGGGACATCTGGAACTTCTTGGAAGGGGGTCTCGGGAATTATTCTCAGACCCCACACAGCAGAGGATCCTATCAGGGCTTTGCAGGGACCTGTGATGAAGCTCTAGCTACATCATCTTACAGAATGAATGCCTGTATGTTTCTGAAAATAATCTGGTTCATGGACAGTTCATCGTTTTACTCTGATTGTTCCTGTAAAATCCATACTCTCCCTCTTTCCTCTGCCACTGGTCCTGGGTCAGGCAGAAGGTGGAGGTGACCTTGGCTCTCAAGCTGCTCCTTGCTGTGCTCATTGTCCAGCCACATTTGCTTGCTGTTTTAGAAGAACTCCACAGCAGACCTAGCAGGTCTAGAATGCTCTGTGGATCTTTCCTGAGCAATCAAACTGCTTGGATCCAAGGGAATTTGGGTAGCTGTCCAGATGAGCATCTGCCCAGTGGTGGCATCTACTGTGCTCAGCCAGAATCCTAAGGGTAGTGAGGGAATTAAAGGGTAGTGAGGGAATGTAAAAGAGAAGGAGTTATGGAGAAATGTTTCTCAAAATCTCAGGATTGGAGGAAAAAAACCCCAAAAAACCATTAAAATGTAGCAAAATGTTTTGTGAACGTGAGTATCCTCCAGCGTCCATGACTGGAAAACATGCTGTGGCTCTCCATGGTGCAGTTCTTTTGTGAAAAGGGGTTTTTGATATGAAAGTTAAGATACTGTAGAGACCATTTGGGTGTATTTTCCTAGCTGTTTTTCTATCTCAGACTAAAATTAGAACTTTACTTCCTTAGGCCACCTTGGCCAGTGGTGAGAACCAAGGTACTGCTGGATAAATCAGGTTCCTGGCGACACCTGAAGGAGCCATTGGCATCAGCACAGACTTCTAGGGCAGGGCTGCTGTGGTGGATTTCAGTAGGTAGTTTTTCTGGGATCCAAGTTAAAGAAGAAATTTTAGCCTGCTGTGTCTGGGGTACTTTATCCCTCTGCATGGGAAACAGAAAAGAAACACCCAAATCTTTGCTCTTCATTGCATTTTTATGATCACAGTCTCCAAAAGTTAATTCTCATGGGAGGAGATCAGCAAGCATCTTTGCAGGTCTGAGTGATTGGGACAGAGCAGCTGTATCAGAATTCAGATTAACAGATCCTCTGCCAAGGTAAGTCCCTCTCTGAAGTTCACTTATAATTGGAATAATTGGGGTAGGTGGATAAAGCCTACAGTAACCTGCACTTTTTTTTCCCCTGAAACTTTTTGTATTTCCATTGAATACCATGAAACTTGTAACTTTTTAGACTATACAATGGTCACCAATCCATTACCTGAACCTGTATCAAAGCTGTACAACCTAAATTGTCTCAGAAACCAACTTGTGATGCTAATGGGCTTCCTTTGAAAAGAAACCATGAAGGATTACTCCCCTTACACACACACACACACACACACACACTTGCACATTAGCATGTGAAATTCCTGGTTGCTAAATCCCAAACTACATAGCAGCACTTTATAGATATCAGATGAACTGCTATATAGCTGGATAACAATATTTCTCAGCTCAGGAACTCTGTTGGAGTTGGGTGGATGTTGGATATCCTTGGTCTGAGTTGGCTGCAACAGTCTTTGTGAAAGAGATCCTTTATTTTTAAGGTTATAAAGGAACAGGAATTAAAAACTAACTATGAAGTGCTAACACCAGAAGAACAACACATTCTTCCAAACAAACACATGAACTGCTCTGATCAGCACTGCCATTAACTCTTTTCTCTTTATAACCTTCAGGTTGGTGCTGCTTGCTGAATCCTGTGCTGTCAAGAGATGTTTGGAAAACAGCCTTAGGATCCAGGACTGCAGGAAGCAGCTCACAGGCAGGATGGAGCTGCCACCCAGACCCTGGGGATGGCCAGGCTCCCTTTTCCAGCTTGCCAATCCTTCAACCCAACATCTGATTTGTCTGCTTTTCTGCCATGGAAAACTTTATTTTGTAGTTAAAACAACCCCCCAAGGGTTAATTCTTTCTTGTTTTCATGATTCATCTCCGAAATGTGGGTGTATTACCTTGTTTTCCCTGGATAGGATACTCCCTTCTTTTTCCCCCCAAGCAGAGTTTTGCTGTCATTTCAGTCCCCACTGCCACGGCTCTCACAGCATGTTTGTTCACTTAAAAGTAAATGCTCTGTTAGGAGCAGAAATCCTTTTTCAAGAAAACAAAAGAACAAAGAAATAGAGTTTTACAGAAGTGAAGGTAAATTATATTTACAAAAAGGGCCTCACAAAAATCTGTTCATCAGCCCAGTGGTCTTGCAGCCCAAGAATTTTCTTTTTTATTTCTGTTGTTATATTGGTTGAAAACAACTTTATGCTCTTAAGGCTTTAACGAGCACCTTCAAACCTCTCAGTGGCTTGTCAGCCTACTTTTGTGTTACAGATTTCTTCAAAACTACTGATTTTTCTGGTAGAAAGAAGCACTGCAAGGTACAAACCCAGCAGAGTCAGAAGGAGCAGGTGAGAATAGAGCTTTCACAAGGTAAGGCTTATGAACACCCAGGCTGTGAGAGAAGGCAAAAAAAAAAAAAAAAAAAAAAAAAAGTTTTGGGATATTTTACAGTATCTAATGAGATCTCCATCTCTGCCTGAAGGTAAATGGGTCACTGCTGGATGAGGAATTTGGCTGCATTTTTGCACTGTCTGACAATTGGGAAAGTGCTGTGTGCCACCCCCTCACCTTCCCAGACCTGCTCTTCTGTAAAAAACATAAATGCAGGGGTGAGAAGGGGAGGTTTTCAAACCTTCTCCTTCTCCTTTTTTGGGCAATCTCTGACAGTAATCTCAAGCACGAGCTCCCTTCTTTCCTGAGAAGTCCCATGGAAAGCTGAACTCGTGCTTCGGAAGGAGGGGGAGCTGGAACCTCTCAGCAGCAGAGGAGCTGCTTTATGTTTTGCGTTAAGTAATGAAGGGATATAAACAAGTTAGCATCCTTGTCTGGGGCTTTCGTGTGCCTTTCAATCCGGGCTGGATTCTCCCCATAAGGACAAGCACGGCTGGAATACCCAGGCAGCAGCAGGGGCAGACAGTGTCACCAAATCTGTGAGAGAGGGTGTGGAGCACTGAGGGGATGGGAGCAGCCAGAAAAAAGCACTAAGGAAACGCTGACATACGGATTAACCAGCCAGGAGCTGAGTGTGTGCGTCCAGGGCTACAACCCTGGTGTGGGGTGGCTGCAGAAATTAACTGAAGTAGGGAGTGATGAATGGGGAATGGTCACATACAGCCTGGGAATATTTATATAACTGACAGGCCCTTGTAAATAATTCCCATTATCCTCGAATACTAAGCTGCCTTCCTTCAAGCCTAATTGAACGGACATTTAAGATGTTTAATTTAGTGTTTTCCCCATATGACCACGGGATATTTTCACCCTCTCATTCTCTGGGGGGAGGAAACTGAATCAGCATCTTCCCCTTCTCCCAAGCGGTTCCTCCCATTTATAAAGTGTCTGCAGGCCACGAGGAGTTTTCCTGGCAAAAATGAAAGAGCTGTTGCTACAACAAACAACTTGTTCCCTTTTTGCCTGCTTAGGCCCTCGGATACCCTTTGAATATGAAAGCATGTGGTGGTGGTGATGATGCAAGAGGTCACTAATAATGCTCATACCCATTAATTACTAAAGTATAAATAACATGTAAGTAATACGTCCTTGATCTGGTAGCCGAACTGCAATAAAGAAAAAATAACAAGAGCAAATGTCTGGTGCGAAACGTTTCAGGGTTTGGTTTTATTTTCCTCCAGTGTGACCCCTTCACACACACTGCTTTGTTCTGAGTCAGCAAAAGGCAAGCTCAGACCAAAGGCTCTGTTTCATCTTCAGGGCTAAGTTTTTCCCTATATCTTTCCTATTTAACATGTACACAGTATGAAACAACAACTCTATTCTAAAATTAACACACTGCCTAACTTTTAAAACATCAATACCTTTCAAAATGTTTTTCTCCCTCAATCATCTTTTAAATATAACTTGTCAACCAGAGTCAAGTTTGTAAGTATTTGTGTAAATGATACTTATCTCTTCCATCTCCACTTTTATTGTTTGTCATGTACAAAAAACATTTTGTTCAGCTCTGACTGTTCATCGCTCAAGTTCTTGTATGGAGATGTGGTGGTCTGCTCCCAGCACAGGAAACAAAACAGGAGGTCTGGCCTTGCTTTCCCTACATCAAATAATTTCACCCCCAGACCTGACCTTATTAGACAGTGTGTGGAACTCATCTGATGCAAAGAAAGAGAAGTGAAAAAATAAACTTAGCGCTTTTAATTATTTTTTTCCCTATGAAAAATTATTGAAAATAATATATTGGATGCTTTGGGGGTTTTCAATCAAACACAGAAAATCATACCCTGAATGTTGACCTTTCAGGATAGTGTTGGCAATAACGAAGTACTTTTTGCACAACTGAAAATTTGGGCCAAAAGAAGTGTTTTGTTTTGTTTGGTTACTTTTTTTTTTTTTTTTTNAAAAAAAAAATTATCAAGGCAATTTTATCAAGCAACTAGCTCAGTGCTTTGCAGGCCACAGATCCCATTATTGGTCCCAACCTCAGGCCTTGGACAACAGCTGTAAAGTGAAAGTCCCTGACTCTGTTGCAGGCAGATCAGAGGGTCCCAGGCTGAGAGACCATTTCAGTGCTGGGCTCTTCTTTGCCAGACACTGGGGAGAAGTGAATTGGTTGCAGTGACTAGAACCTTGTGTTTTGTAGAGGTTTTGTTTTCTGGGAAGCCTTTGAGGCTTGGGAAGGTGCAGGATCCCAGTGCTGACACTTTGGAAGTTTGCGGGCATTGGGCTGCCTCTGTCTTGCAGAATTTCCCACTCCACCAGAGCAAGAGTGCAAAGGGGAGCTAGAGAGAAAAACAAAAGGGAGGTGCAGACGAGAGGGGGTGGAAGCCAGGATCTGTGTCAGACTGGCAGGAGCAAGGCCAGACGTGGTAAGTAGTGGGTGCTCTGTAAATTCCCTGTACATGTGTTTTGGGTGGGTTAATAGCTTGACTCAGCACTGAGGACAGACAGATTTCCTTCTCCAGCTTATGAGCACAGACTAAGCTTTTGATTCACACTTTGAGTGGGTTAGTTTCACAAGTCTTCTAGTGAACCTTTGAAATTGGATAAGAGCAAAACCATAGTAAAAAGGGCTTCTTGCATTTCTGAGCACATAACTGCTGCTGTTTCATTATGAACTAATGTTTCATTGACCAAACCTTGGCTTGGGAAATAGCAGAGAGACGTGGTAAAATACAATCCCTGAATGACTGATATGTCAGGAAGAGAAAAAAAAGCAAGAGCTGTGAAGCAAAAAAGCTGCTATTTTTATAATTAAAGTGTGACCTTTTCCCTTTAGATTTATTGCTGCTCTGAACCTGAAACTACCAAAAACCAAACAGTAGCAAGCACGGTGCCTGGGTGCCCCAGGAATGGAAATGTGATCCCAAATCCCTCATCCCAGGCTGATTTAGTCCAGGCTATAAATCCAGGCTCTTCATAGGTGGGATATTATTGGCCACCTCCCAGGCAGCCCCTGAGGATGCTGAGAATGGAGCAGATGAGCTGAGTGGGCCACTCAGATGCAGCCCAGCTGCACAAAGGACTGTCCAAACTTCAGCACAACTCAAAACTTTTTCTGCTTCTGAGTTGTTCTGGTGGTGGCCTGTTTCGCAATGGGGATTGTCACCAGATACCCCAGTAGGAACAGCTTAAATGCAGTCCAGAAAACCTACCCACTGCACCTCTGGCTTTTTAAACAACCGAAAGCTGAAACTCTCTGCAAAGGGCAAATGAGGACAGGGGAGCTGGAAAGTGGCTGCTCCTTGATGCCATTTTACTGCTAAATGCCCCTGTCTCTGGAAAACCAGTAGCTGCCTCTGAGAGTGAGGCACACATTCCTTCAGATAAGCTGAGAAAATAATCTTCCTGAAACCTGGCCAAACACGTTACAACTATTGCCTTGGTTGGTGTTTTAAAAGCTACCTGTGTTTAAAACTTTCATGAAATTCCTCCACAGAGCAAGAGCCACCTGCAGCTGTGCCATCCAAGAGGGGGGAGCTGCAGGATTGTTGTGTTCTTGCAATACTGTCCCTTTAAACCAGGACAAGGATTAAAACAAAAGCTACACCAGTTTCCAGCCCTTGTGACCATGACTGGGAAGTTTAGAAATTTGATAGCACGCACCTCAAGAGCTCAGAAGCTGGAAGGCAAGGAGATGATCTGGTGTTTGTCATCTTCTAGTATTTCCTAGCTTTTAAACCAACAAGGAGCCTTGATTATGATTTTGCAGAACTGTCCAGCTGTTTTAAACTCTGGGACAAGCTTTAGAAAGAGGCTGAACCCGCCAATAAACTAACAAACTTCACGCATATCTGGAGAAATAATGAAATAAATCAAGAGCATGCCCCTAATGCCCATGTTGAGGCAAAATAACATCTAAAAAAAAAAAAAAAAGAAAGTCTGAAAGACTGAAGTAATGGGTACAGGAATCCTGTTGTTGTTTTTTTTGTTCCTACGCACATGCCTTTGGTGTGAGGTAGTGTTTGTACTTTGCTCATGGTGGCTGGGAACGTCACTGTCTGGCACCGTGCAGGTAATGAATTCAGGGCAGCTTACAGGTGGTGGCACAGGGCTGCACTTGTTTTTCTTCCCTTTTTGATTAAGTGTGTTCATTCTGCCACCAAGGTCATGGCGTGTGAGAGAGGGAGAAAAATTAAAGGGGGAGAGAACGGGCAGTGAGAGTTGGGAATTGAGGGGTGCTGGAAACTCTGTGCAGCACGGTGCCTGCTGGAGGAGATGACTTGGTGCCTGGGGAACTCAGGAGCCCTCCCTGCCAAAAGCCAGGTGCTGTCAGACCTTGGAGGATGGAGGCTTTCAGGGTGGTGTGGGGAAGAGCCAGGAATGTGGGTACACGGTGTGGCCATGGTGGCCATGGGCTGGGCTCCCCTCGTGTTTCCTGGCTGCTCTTTGCATTCAAAATTGGGGTATCAGATCACAGAATATTCTGAATTGGATGGGAATAAGGAGAATCAATTAGTTCAAATCATGAGTGGATGGCCCATGTGGGGATCAAAGCCGTGTGAAGCTCATCAGACCTAACCCAGGTGGGGGTGCAGAGTTGGGGTCAGTGACTGGGCTATTTCCCCACCTCATTTACAGCCCTCATGTGTGACTCCCCTGACACAGATTTCATACTTTTAGTGTCTGGAACATGTAAACTGTATGTGGAGTTTTCCTCTTTTTTCCCTCCAAATATAAATCTATTTTCTTAATAGATACTCCACTGGAACCTGGGAGGTGATTCTTACCAAGATTTGTGTCTGTGGTTGAGCTGGGGAGAAAATTTTGCTCTGAGAGAGTAAAAAAGGCACTCTACTTTTTCACCAGAAAGTTTCCTTTAATCCAAAAGGTGCTCATGATTTCGCAGTAGTTTCCTTGTTAGCAAATGGCTTGCTTCCTGCATGGGTTTTGTTGTACTGAATTTATTTGTTTAAAGAGTACAGACCATGAAAGAAACATAGGAAGCTGAGGACACTTTACCATTAAAGAAAGGCCACCTAACCGAAAAGGAAGTAGTTTTCAGTCAGGCTAAAGTTTACTATACTTTAATTAACATAATCAAATGTAACTCAAGCAGCAGAAACTGCTGGGACAAAAGGACAAACTGGCCCCTGGGAAGGATTCAGCTCCTTTGTTGCTGGTTTTGAAGCTCTTGGGAGCTGTCTCAAGCCAAAAACCTTGAAAGTTTTTTTCAGGCTCACTAACAAAATGTAAAGAGGAACCTGGAGCATTCCTGATAATGTCAAGGTAAAACAAACAATTGGTTTAATAAGTAAAAAGAAAAAAAGTTAAACTTTCAGGGCTACCTCATAAATCATAAAAATATGATTCCTTTAGTCAAGTCTCAACACAATCTTAATTTTTCTGCCACCGTTTGTTTTTCTTTTCATGGCTAGGCCTCACAGAGTCACCTGGAGAGATTAGACATGATTTGAGCACAAATGAATAAGAAAGCATTGGCCATGGGGACCACTAAACAGCCCTTCCCTCCTCACTTCTCTCCTCCACAAATCCATGCTCTGGCAGGTGAGAACACCTCAGCTCAGGAGCCAAAAATGCTCTGAGCTTCCAGAAATGCAGAAGAAAGAGAAATCTTCAGTCCCAGTGGGGATCCTAGGAGGAGGATGGTGCTCCATGCTGCAGGAAAAGGAAGGAGTCCTATCCTCTCTCCAGCCTCACCTCCAGGGTGGCAGGAGGGCTTTCTTCCTTTATTCTACATCAATAACCAGCTTGACCTTGAGGAGAGAAGCAAGAGAAAAAACATAGGAGTAGGCACATCTTCCAGCCCCACATCTTCTCTTGATCTGCATTCCCCCATGTGAGGAAGTGGGAGCAAGGAAGGGTTTTGGGAAGAAAAGTGTTTTCCAGGCTGTTATAGCCAGTTACAGAAACATCCGATCATTTAAACTGCAAACTTCAGGTGCTCACAACTGCAGTCAGTGAATGGTAATTACCTTTCTTTGGTTGAAACCTGGAGGGAGGCTAAAAAATATGTGTCCAGGAGAGACTTTATAAAGCATAAATCATGTGTGTATAACATGCTAGGGATTTAGGGTCTTGACTTTTTATGAGATTTGCAATACTTGCTGGTTTTTTGTCACTGAAATGAGAGGAGCCTGCTCTGCTATTGTCAGTATTTCTGCTTCCTCTTTGTTCCAAACTGGAAAGGTGTGTGGAGGAGAAAAAAAAAAAGAGATTAAAGGTGAAAGAACACAGGGCAGGATGAGAGAGGATCATTAAAGTTTTGGGTGTAGTTTCAGGTTGTTTTTTATTTTATCTGAACCAGTTGTCCCACCCCTAATTAAAACAGCATTAGCACATTCCTGGGTGTGGTCACTAGAAATTCTTAAGTGGGCAAAAAATTTCAGCTCTGTAATATACTTAAAGTGTGTATCAGCAGACCACTTTAAATGGTCTGGTGTGGTCCTGCTGGCTTCTTCACCAGCTTCTGACCCTGTGTTTGTTGCAGCTTTGGCACAGAAATGGTCACGTCATTGCTTTTTACTGAACCCGAGCTTTAGTCAGCAGCTCAGCCACAGCTCAGATGCTCAGATAAAGTTCTCCAGCTCCAACACAATCCTACAGCAGGAGCAAAGGGATCAGAGCAGCTCCCACTGCATTTTCACTGAGAGTCTGCAGGGTTTGTTTTATTTCAGCTCGCACTGCTGGTGGTGTTTTCCATCTTTTCCTTGCTGGTGGGTTTTTCTCAAGCTAGGTAAAAATGTCAGTTCACAGAGCAGGTAGTGCAGGGAGACTCTCTGGCCCAGCAGAGGCTTTTATTTTTTGTTTTGGGACCTGTTGCAAATCACAGTGCATGGGAGACAGCAGTTAGTGCACAAAGCCTGCTCTGGGCAATTTGGGAGTTTGTTAGCCACCAGCAGACTAACCTGACTCCAAAACACAGAGATTCTGCCTCTTCTGACTCCATGAAAAGCAGGAACATTTGGGAAACTTTCCCACCTGGTGCATTTCAAAATTCCTCTTGTTACCAACTATATGCATATTTAAAACTTACTGTAAAAATGCAGACATTCAGTGAAGCTGGACTGAAAGTCAAGAACAACTGATGCATCATCCAACAGCTCAAGCCACATTGCTGGTTCTTACTGGATGCATACAGGAAGCCTCAAAAATTCTGATTCTGTGTTTGTTCTGCTGAGCATCCCAAACTTAGATTGCATTTTTAAAAAATTTCTCCATGAAAAGGGTTCTCAAGCATTGCCCAAGGTAGTGGTGGAATCACCATCTCTGGAGGTATTTAAAAGATGTGGAGGTGTGGAACTTGGTTCAGTGCTGGGTTAAAGGTTGGATTCAGTGATCTTAAAGGTCTTTTCCAACCTAAACAATTCTATCATTTTATGATTCTGTATCACAGTGCTGTGTGGGAAGCCTCTGGGGGATCTCCAGCTTTGTCAGAGGCGTAGCTGTGTCAACACAATGTGACTATTAGGGCAAACCCTCAGCACTAAACCAGGCATTTTCACCCTCAAAGTGAAGCCTGCATGCTCAGGTCTGAGTTGAGCTCATGCAGTTTGAGTGAAAACCCAAAGAGCTTTGCAGCTAAAAGCCTGGAGGCTGAGCAGGGTGGAGAGCAGGCTTGAACTGGGAATCCATTCCACATTCAGAGGGGCAGGGATGAAATCCCACCCTCGTGACAGAGGCACACTGGGAGCCCTCATCTTCCATTAAGCGGGGTTTTAAGTTGTCATGCAAAGTGAAATGTCAGCAGGAGAAACTGAGCTGTGCCCTACTTGCTCTCTGTGCTCCTGGCTGTCATCTCATACGTTCAGAACAGTCATCTAAAGGACACAAGGTGCAGGGTCAAACTCCTTTGCATGGAGAAAGGGAAAATATCAGATCTCCTGCACCCCAGATGAATGATGTGACTGCTGGGGATTACATAAGGGAGCACATCTGCTCCTCAAGCATCCCAGGAAACGAATTCTTCACTTCCTTTGTGCCATAAAATAAAAGTATTTTACCTGGGACAGATGCAATATTGATGTCCACTATCCCACAATTCTGGTTTACTGTTGCAGGAAAACTGAAGACACAATAGGGCCTGAATACTTTCCTCTTCTTTTTTTTCCTTGATCATCATACTAGGGAAAAACTGTTTATTCACACATTTAAAAGGTAAATAGGAAGTCATGCTCTAGGTGCTGAATAAATAATCCTGTAGAAATTCTGAAAAGAGTAAGTGAAAGAATATCAAAGAATATCAAGTAATATCAAGTAATAAGTGAAACTTTTTGCATTTTTATTAACTTTTCCCCTACATTTTTGATTACAAGCTGTTTGTATTAGTTAAAGTCTGCAAGCTTACAACTTATTTTTCAAGGTTATGTTTTGAATACTTGGTGCCAAACACCTGATAATTTAGGCCTGTGATTGGGACTGGCGTCATTAAGTAGAGGTACTGGGCTCAAGGTTGCACTGTGTGTTACACAGGCTATAAAAACAAAAAAGAAATCTGACAGGTGGGAGGGTTTCAGGCTGCCTACAGGTGATACAATTTGCTGCTTTCCAAATGCTTTATAGTAATTCTTTTATTCAAGAAAAGAATTTGCATGAGTTGCTCCCATAAAAGAGAAGGCACAGCAACATAATAAAGGAGACAGGATCATGGACAGCTCATTGTGGTAAACTTCTTGCTATTAAAATAAATAAAAAGGTTTGAGGTTTGTGGGACTCGCACCTCACAGGATTATTCTGGCAAAAAGCTCACCAAGAACAGCACATTAGAAAACCAAGAGCTCTTTTTTGTTATGGCAAGTAGAACAACAGCAAGACATGAATTCAAGCTCCAGATAAACCAGAAAGGTTATCTTTCTTCTCAGAACCATCCTTGCCATAGATCACAGAATCATTAAGGCTGGAAAGGACCTCTGAGATCATCGAGTCCAAGCTGTGCTTGATCTCCACTGTGTCACTCAGCCCAGAGCTCTGAGTGCCACGTCCAGTGGTTCCTTGAACAGGGATGGGGACTCCAAACCTCTCTTGGCAGCCCCTTCCCAGGCTGGAAATTGCCAAGGTTGAATGATACAATGCTTGCCTGGCCAGTGAGAGCTCTGTTCACCAGAGCTGTTCAACCAAGGTGTACAAATAAAATTATCAAATGGATGAAGGTCAGGATAGAGTAGATTAGAGTAGGGGAGGTCCTGGATAAAACAGGTTCTGGGAAGTTGGAGTCCAGACACTTGAAACCCTCTCTGTGGAACCAACCATCACCTGGCCTGATGAGTTCAACAACATCCTCCTGCTTTTGTGTCCTCCCAAGTGCACCCAAAATCTGCATCCCAAAGCCCTGAGCTGGAATCCAGCCCCACATCCACACACCTGCCCTCCAAAGGAGCCAGCACCATGAAGGGAGGGAAATGGCAGCACAGTTGCTGTCTGATGCACACCACCAGCACCACATTTCCCTCTGAGCAGCACAGAGGTTTCAGCTGCTGTGCTCCTCTTCCTGCCCTCTTGCTGCTGGCCCACATTTCAATCCAGGGAAAGAAGTCCCTAGGGATGAGGACAAGGGGAGGGAGAGCCCAGATGGTCATGTTCAAAAGCTCTAAGAAATCAAAGCTCCTCTCTCTCATCCCTTATTTTCTACATCCTTTCCATGGGCTTTGGCCTGAATTCTCTGCTAGGAGAGGATGCAGTGAAAGGAGCTCCCAAAGCTCTGGGGTTCTGCCATTCCTGTGAATCCTGCTGCTCTCCCAGTGACGTACCAAAGCCACTGCTTTCCCCTCAAAGGTTATTCAGCAGCACAGCAGAGGGATTTCCTTAAGTGACTGCTAGAAATCTCAATTAGCCACTTCTGAAGCATGAAGAGCTTTTTTCCTCTCCTTTCTGAAGGGGGGGCTTGTATTACTGTCACCAAGGTCAGAGTCTCCATCCTTTCCCAGCAGAACTTGTGGCTCTGCCCAACCTCTTCCCAAACCAAGCAGACACAGCCTGTCAGCTGCACATTTTTCCAAGGAAAGCCTGGATAGAGCAAAAAGTGACCCTGAAGACAATTCTCTCATTGTGTACGATTTCTTTTTAATCAAACCAATGTGATTCAGCCTCTTACAGGGACTGGCCCTTCCCTGGTGTTTGGGGACACTGCAGGTGGGGTTTGCACCAGTCCCTCTGGCTCTGGGCTCCTGTTATCATCAGGGAGGAGAAGCAGGATTTTCCGTGGTGTGAGTCATCTGATCTCTTTCAGACCTCTGCCTGAGGATGAGACAATCTGTGTCCCAGAAATACCCACTTCTCTCCTCTTTCCAGAAGCAGCCAACTCAGCTGTAAATGTCCACTTTAGGTGTTTGCTTCCTATTTGTTCTCAAACACAGATGCATTCAAGGAAAATAAGAATTTTGTTCTGTCTCTCTTTTCTTTCCCTTATTTAAAAATCACTTCTAATCTTCTGTTGCTTGGAAAATCTCTGGGTCACCTGTTGGATTCCAGCCTGTGAAACTTCTGGGATTAACTCTGGGAACCCCAAATCCAGGTAACTTGTTGCCATCTGGTTGCATGGCATTCTTTGAAGAAACAGGTAATTGAGCCTTGCTACAACAGCTGTGTTTCAGTTGGGAAAAAGAAAAATCTTGTTTGCCTTGAAGGATTTTGCCTCTTTGACACATTGAATACGTAACTGCATTCTGTTACAAATTGGGGCACTGTACAAAAATAAATTGTGACTGTTTGCCAGTCGTTCTGCTCCTTCTCATCCCCATCTCCGTGGCAGACAGCTGGATCCTTGCTGGGAGCCTGGTGAGCTTTAGGACAGGGTTTGCACCTTGTGTTTACACATTATTGTGGCCATGATTTAGTGCTGACCCTAATCCAAAGGGGCTCCTCACGAGCTAAACCTTAATCAGGGGCTACTCATGAGCTGAAGACTGGGCATGTTTTGGGAACTGTTGAACGAGGACCACCACGAAATTCCTCTTTTCCTCACTGCTGTCAGTGTTTCTACTCCCCACAGGTGCTGGGAAAGACATGTCCTTGCTCTCAGTCAGGAATGATATCACCTGCCCTTAGCAATGTTATTCCCTTTCCTGCTGAGCTTAGGCAATACTCTAACATGCCTAAACAGTGCATCCACAACAAGGAATGGCATCATCTTTCTTTCAAAACAAACCTGTGGTGGGTGGAATTAGCTATGCCAAATGATGCTGGGCTGATTGATAAGGATCAGCCAAGAAACTTCTTCAGCTCCTCTGTCATTCACCTCTGGTCACCCTTGTTTTAGAGAGGATAGGAGCTGGTTGTACTCTGGCTTCACTGCTGAAGCAAAGGAGAACTGCTGGTGTTTTTATGTTTTTTTAGTCAAATGCTCATTTAAATGGATAATGAACCAGGGAAAAAAAGGGGGCATTCCTACATCACCTGATGTGATTGTACCTAATCTGTCTACTCAGTCTACCTTTGTGTCTGCCCTTAATGCAAATCTATCTGCTCCTGTGAACAACAAAAACCACAGAACACCTACCTGTAGCCTGTCCTGTGCACATCCAGACTTAGTATTTCCTTCCTAAGCTGAAAAAATGTCTGAGTAAAGGGAAGAGCATTTTCTTTGTGTACAGTTTGTGTGAGTTTTGCTGCCTGATCTTGTACGTGCGTCCAGTTTTTCAGAAATATGTGAATACTTTCAGAGACACTGTCAGCTCATCACATCACTGCCTGGGAGGTATGTAACATCATGAATGAGTACACACCTGGGCTGTGGGGTGTGGTTCCCCCTCCTTTTGTGCAAAACCCACTCAAATTGTGAAGCTTCTCTGAGGAGAAGAAACTGGACAAGAAGATGGTGAGATCTGTAAAGAGAGCAGTGAGTCTTGGGGGTGCAGGGGGGATTAGGAACAGAGCAGGGCAGGAAAGATCACAGGGATTGGGAGGATTGCTCATGGAAGTGAGGCTGGTCTGAGAAGGGATGGAGGAGGGAATGTCTGGGAAGGGAAAGAGATGGATCACTGGCACAGAGCTCAGCTTTTCCCTGAGATTTTGGTGGGTGAGGACCAAGCCTGCAGAGCACAGAAGGAAGCAGTGATTTCTACAGGTGTTGCAGGACCTTCAGTGGCACAAGTGATTACAGAAAGGCTGGCTTGTCTCCTTATTCAAAACCAGGAGCTGGACGAGGACAGGATTTAGGCATGGGGCAAAGGCTGGTGCCTGGCAGAGTAATTGAGGGTGCCTGGTGAATTCAGTGGCCATTTCTCAGCTTGTGAGACCTTGGATGGCAGAGAGAATCCATGCAGGCAGCTCCAAGGCTGATGGATCTGCCTCAGCAAAGGATGTTTGGAATGGTGAGGACTTCAGCTCATCACAGGAGGAAACAGCCAGGGAGCTAAGAGGGAGAGAAAAGTGGGGCTGAAACAAAGATATTTGCTGATCTCTCCTTCTTCTTCCTAGCTCCAGGATGTCAAACCAGCACAGAGCATGAAGAAAAGCATGTAATGCCCTGAGAAAACAGCACTCCTGCACACAGCCAGCACAGTCTCCTGAAAAATGCTGTTTAATGCAATTTTTTGGTTGTATATAGCTCAGTACCCAAGAGGTTTGAAATACATGTAAGTGTCTCTAACATCTCAAAGTACATATCAGTGTATTAATTCCCCTGAAGGAAGGAGTCTGAATGTCAAACATCTTTTGGTCAGGATCCTGTTTTAGTAAGAGAACTCTGTTGCAATCTATTCTGGAAAGCTCTTGTTAAGATGCTAAAAGGTGGCTGAGATCCAGAAGTAACCAGCTGCTCCTTTGGTTTGGCTACAAGTGGAAGCACTGGGATTTACCTAGCAGATATGCTGGGGTNTTTTTTTTTTTGTTTGTTTTTTGGTTTTTTTTATTCAGCTGAATTTGGTGGTTTCTGTCCTTAAAGATACTGAGCACTGGGAAGGCTCAGGCTCTGAGAGTTTCACACTCCCAGTCTGAGTGCCAAAAATGGAATATTCATTCATTTTCTCTCTTGCTGGTTTCCCACCTTTAAATGGACTTTTGTAAAGCTGCACTGCACATGCTTTGATACATTAATGATGGGAAGCTTGGGAAAAGCTGTGAGATAATAATTTTCTGACACACAAAGCCCAGTGTCAGTGGGTACAGAACAGGTCAGAGACCAGACTGCAGTGCACTGCCCGCCTTGTGAGCTGAGTGAGTAAGACACTGTGGGGCAGGCAATTAGAGAGGAGAGTGTTTCCCAACACAGACACATGAGGGTGATGAAGAAAGGCTGCACAGGTGGCCTTAATCACAGCATTTCCTAACTTTGGACTCCACACCTCCACAAACATTGTTTTTAGGGGTGTATTTCGTGCTGGTTCTGAGGAACATAGGTCAGCTGCATGAGCAAGATTTCTCTGGTGTGCGCTAAAGACCACTGTGCAGATGTGCAGGCAAGGCTGCAGGCACTGGTTCAGGGCTGATAACTCCCATAAAACACCTCCCATCAGGGAGGTGAGCTAAGGAAAGAACTGCTTTTAAAGAAGATGGACCCCTCTGGCTGTGGGCTTTTCATCTGTCAGAGTCCTGAGGATCTGTCATTGTTTAACCCCAGCCAGCAGCTCAGCCCCACACAGCTGCCTCATTTACTCCCCGCAGTGGGGTGATAAAGAATTGGAAGGGTAAAAGTGAAAAAACTGGGTTGAGATAAAGGCATTTTAGCAGCTAAAGCCA
Organism: Turdus rufiventris; assembly: GCA_013186435.1. NCBI lineage: Eukaryota > Metazoa > Chordata > Aves > Passeriformes > Turdidae > Turdus > Turdus rufiventris. The sequence goes on along the minus strand of PYHW01010003.1, from coordinate 980,537 downwards.
AAGCTGTGCATTTCAGAAAAGAAAAATGTGGCATTCATTCCCCACATGCCATAGGTGTTCAGCCACCCCCAGGACAGCGGGTAACAGTGACTTGGGAAGCCAAATGAATCACTCCAAACATCTCCCCTTCCTCCTTGTCCCCCCAGCTCTCTATGCTGAGCATGGCCCCATGTGGTGTGGGACATCCCTGGGGTCCTGGCTGTGTCCCCTCCCCTCTCCTTGTGCCCCCCCAGCCCCCTGAGGRGYAGAAAAGGTCCTGGCTGTGTGTGAGAGCTGCTCAGCAACAGCTAAAACACCCCTGTGCTCTCACCCCTGCTTCCAGAACAAACCCAAAGCAGCCCCACAGCAGCCACTGTGGAGAAAATCAACTCTGCCCCAGCCAGCACAGGGCTCTTCATAATCCTGGACAGCCCTGACCAGTCTCACCAGGAGCTTCCCCCCACACCCTGCCCATGGTTCTGGAGCCTCATTTCAGCCCCACCTGGGGCTTCCAGTCCCCTCCTGGCCTAAGGTTTAGGTGTGGCTCTCCCCAGCCCTGTCCCTGGATAGCCCTGAGGTCTGTGCTGTAGGCATCCTGTCTCCAGCCCCACTCTCAGCCTCGTCTCCTTCAGCTCTTGAGTGGATCCTGACCCTGCCTCGTCCCCTCAGTCTGCTGGGGGCTGTCCATGGACCCCCAGAGCCCCCAGGTATGTCTACCACGTGTGGATCCTGCAGGATGGTACCTGTCACCGAGGGCATGGACAGTGCTGGGTCATCTGTGCACCTGGTCCCTCCTCTGTGTCCTGATGTCCTCCACTGAAATGGGAAGTGGCACAAAACTCCTCCAAGTTGTTTTGGTTTTTTTTTTAATGGTCTGTTCATGCTCATGCTTGTCCTGGTACCCTCAGAGGGAACATTTTAATGAAGGTTGGGATAGCTGGGATACCAGGAAAAGACCAATGAACCCTTCCCTGGAGGTGTCCAAGGCCAGGCTGGACAGGGCTGTGGTCATCCTGTGTTAGTGGGAGCTGTCCCTGCCCATGGCATGGGGTTGGAGCAGGATGATCTTTGAGGTCCCTTCCAACCCAAAATATCCTGTGCTATCAGGATGATGATCCAGCCCCTGGATTTGCCAATTCCCCAGGACACTTTGCTGGTGGGGAGGTGGAAATCTTGTCAAAGCTGTCCATCAGAGCCTGAGAGAGCTGCTGGGCTCTGGGGAGTGGATGAGGCAGTGCCTGCCTGTTTGCCAGTGCTCCTGCTCCCTGGGATGACACCGAGGGCACCTGGGTGAGGGCTTCAGACGGCACTGAGAGCAGCAAGGAAACATCCCCCACGAAACTCAGCGTGTGGGAGCGCTGTGGTTTTGGAGAGGAAGCAGGAGGTTTGGGCTGAGAATCCAACCTGCCCAAAATACATAGATCCTGCTGAGTCAGATTCAGGTTCTTGGAGGTTTAGAAATATAGATTAACCTGTTTCTCTCTCTACTAGAGGAATCTCTTCCCCTTTTCCATGTTAATCTGAAGGAGCAGAGTTTCAGAAATTCCCCCTGGGACAATCTCAAACTGCTGTGATCTGAAAAAGACTCTTGTAAGAGACCACCACACTCCCTTGTGATGGGCAGCAGAAAGAGGCTTGGACTGTTCTTAGAAAAGGATGGAACTCGGTGGAAATGGGCTCAGAAATTTCCAACACAATTAAGCCTTGGATATTTCCTCCCAAAATAATTCCAAATGTGCTGCCACCTGACTGTGCTTTGCAGTGTCTCTTGTCCCTTCTGCTGCCCTGCATCTGCCCTGGCATGATCCTTCCATCAGTGCTCCTCCTCTAATCGAAACCTCCATCATGGCCAGGGACCAGATGGCACCAATCCTTCTGGCACAGCCCCAGAACATGCCAGCTTGGATTAGCTGCCTGTGTCTGTTTAACTTTCACATTTTTGTGATAGTGCATCGTGCAGATAATTGTTTTGTCTTTTTTCTCTTCCCAGTCCAGAGCAATAATTTATGTCCAGTCTTTACATTTCTTTTTGGTTCATTGCTCTGGTCCCTTTACTGGACCCTGTCACACTGTGAGCCTTTGAGGGGAAAAAATGGGTTTTTATAAACCTGCTGGCAAGGTGACTCCCCTTGTCCTGACTGAGGACACCAAAAAGCAAACAAGGGGAAAATGAGCTCGACTTTCAAAAGTCCTTGGAGCCTGTTTTTACAGCAATTCATTAGTTTGTGCCAGTGTAAGGTGACACTGTCAGTCAGCTTTGCTTGGTGCTGGTGGCAAATTGCGTGATGGTTCCTCGCTCTCATGGTGAACCCTGAGTCTTGTGATGTTTGTTGCTGTCTAAATGCCTGGGTGTTGGCAGTCACATGACAATCTGAGATGTCAATTTTGGTGCTGTTTCTACGTGTCACAGTCCTAGGGAGATGGTTGAACCCCTCCCCAGTGAACCTGGAAACAAAGATATCAGAAGACAAACAGACCTCACGGGAGGCTGAGGTTTCTTTGTTTGCCTATTTTCTCATTCCATTCCGAAGCAAAATACTTAAGTCATTCTTCAGTCCAGTGTCACAATCTGGGGAACTTTCAAACATGGAGATTGGTAATATTTTATTTAGACTGCAGCTCTGTTTGCCTGTGTGCCCTCTTCAGGCTTGCTTTCCATCCTGACATTTACACCACAAGCATTCTTTCCTCAGGCACAGTGTGTACAGAAGTTGGATGGGAAACTGGTAATCAATCAGAGCACTCCTCATCTTTGCTTATCCAAAGTTTTCTAGGGAAAGAAATGCTCCATGCCAAGGTTTTGGACAGCTTTGGAAATGCTGTCCTGAGCTTCTGATAAGGTTGCTCTTCTCCCAAGCAACCTTGGATTTCCCCACACTCCACTCCCTGCTCCAATTGCTAGCTCTCCCAAACATGGAAACTGGCAAATCATGGAAAAAAAGGAGTCAGGGCTGCCCTTTCAGAAGGCATTTTATAATGTCACTGTGTTTCCCTGCTCACAGCCGTAGGTGCTGATGGTGTTTACAGGAAATGCCGTGAGTAATTCGCAGAGCGAAAGCGCTGTGCGCTATCGGGTCGGGGCTTGTCTGACTGGAAAGTGTCCTGCTCTGAGGAGCAGGGGCTGGGCCAGCTGCCTCCCCATCAGCTGCCATGCCAGAGGCTTGGAGAGGCCAGGCCAGGGAGCAGGGGACAAGGTTGTGCAATGCTCCTTCCAGTATCGGTGTAGAAAAGTTTGTGGATGGAGTGACCCTTCCATAAATTTGCAACCTTCTTGGAGGAAATAATTTCTTTACCTTATCCTCTTGTATATTCCCTGCAGGATACAGCAGAGCACCAAAGCCTTTTCCATCTCCCCATCCCAACCCAACAGCCTGAAACACTTTTCTCTTGCAGGACTCAAAGTGTCTCCATCTGCCCCACCAAATTCCCTCCCTTGGTGTAACTCCTGTTTCTGCTGTCCACACCAGGCTCTGTGCTGCTGGAAATGCTTCTAGCTTAAAGCAAGCAACCAGCAGCCCTCCCACTGCTCTGCACCAGGGTCTGTAGCCTAAATGAACCTGAACATTCCTGCAAAAATATGAGGAAGATCCAGCTTTGGTTCTCATTGAGCACCACTGCAAAACTGAGGGACTTTCACACCCTGAGGCTCCTCCCTAGGGGCTGATATTTGCCCATGTGCATCTTGGACAGGTCTGTGTGTGTCACTCTTGGCTGCAGACCTACCTGGCTTCTCACAGCAGGGATGTCTTCACCCCACAAGCTCCTTTTTACCCCCTGCCTGCTCCTCCCTGCTCAACAAAGCCCCTTTTGCTCCCTGCTTCTCCCATCCCTCTTGGTTTCTGCTCATCTGATTGCTCCATATGCAAATCTCCTTCCTCTCTCTCTTCCTGCATTCTCTTCCCTCCCAATATCAAGATGCTTTATCTACCCATCCATTTTCACACAGGGGGTGTTCAGACTTTTGTCCTGTCTTCTCTGTCTTCTGCGCCCTTTAGTTCTGCTTGGTGATTAAATAGGAGAGCTCAAGTGATTCAGCAGAAAAGGGAGATGTGGAGGTGAGAAAATTCCCCAAAATTATTAAAAGGATGTCTTTTAATCTACATGGCCTGGTACAGGGAGGGCTTTAATGGTGCAGGAGATGCCCTTTACCACAGGAATCACTTGTCAGGCTGAGCTGTGAAACACCAAAGGAGCAGATCCCCTAGGAAGGAACCTTGGGAGTCCTTCCCTGAGCCCAGATCCCTCACACCACTGCTGCAAGGGGCAGCACCCCTTCTCCCAGTCCAGAGTCAGAGCTGGGTTTGGTTTTTCTGTGGATTAACACCTGGGCTGAGATGACCTCTCCAGACACTGCCTGAGAAGAGCCACAGTGTTGGAAAGACTCAAGTTCAGGAGTCCCTTACAGGCAGCTCTCAGTGTGTGGCTGCTGAGCTCTCCAGGTGTGTTCATGCTCCCAGAAACTGCTGTTTTTGCAATTCCTGAGCATCTCAGGAGCTCTGTCTGCTTTGTTCCTCTGTTTTTCCAATTCTTGAGCACCTCAGGAGCTCCCCCTGCTCTGTTCATCCCCCCTGGACTTTGTTGAAATTCTCCATTTGTTATTCAGAGTGCAAATCCGGGTTAGACAATGCAGTTTCTTCCCTGTAAATGCTGGTACAAAAAAGGAGGGGAACCGGGAAAGGTGTGTGGGAAGGAAGAGAGAAGCATGGTGCAGTACAACTCCTTGTCTCACAGGATAATTTCAGCCTGTTTAAGAGCTCTAACACCCTCTGTGTTCAGGGTGGGTGACACTGGACCCAGCTGAGGAGTCAGAGCTCTGCTTCCATCTTGTGTCCCAGCAGAAATGCAGCTCAGTATGGTCCCCTGAATCATCTTTCCATGGACAAATAGCATCTTCAGTTTGGAAAAAAATAAATAATTCCCACCTCTAAGAGGCCTCAAGGGAATCACTCTGGGTTGCAGGAATGCTGTGGTGCTGTAGCTGCTTTCAGCTTCCATCACTCTTCGCATTTTCTCGTGCCTGCTGTGCCTTTTTCCAGAGCACCACAGGTTTGGCAAATTTGGGAAACTGGACAAGGTGAGAACTGAAGCAGCAGTTGGGAGAAGGCAGCAGAAGCCTCAAGGTGTGCCTCATAGCAGGGTTTATTTATCTGGGAACTCCTCCTCAGTGCAGGGTAATCCTGTTAAGCACTCAGTGCTTTTCCTTCCCTTTCCCTGGCTCCATCCCTGCTGGAACCACCTGCACTGCCACTGACAGAGAAGAATTGTGGGCAACCATTTCCTGAGTGCTCCATTTGCAGTTTGGAGGCTCAGCTTCCCCCTGTGACCACCCCTGTGATCCTTTTTCACAGAACTTTGTCTCTCTTTGGTTCACTCCCGTTCTTGTCAGAGCTTGAAGAAGACACTCAGGGAGAGGGTGGTGAGTAAGAAAAAAGATGAGAACTGTCTCCACAGGGGATACAAAATTCAGTGCAATTCTCATTTCTGATTTCTCTCCTTGGACTCCAGACCTCCCAGCCCATCCTCCCTCATCTGCTTGGTTGTCTCTGGTCAAATGAGTTATTTTGCATCCGATTTTGCCAGACTGAGCTGTGTCCCTCTGAGCTGACACAATGCACACAACCAGCTCCTTGTCTGCACTCCAGGTGCACACCACTGAGAACGAGAGACCAAGAACAGGAACAGAACTCAGTGCCAGGATCTGTAAGGAATGGCCCTGCTGGGCAGCTGGCACAGCTGAGCCCCAGAAACACATCGGGAAGGGGG
>PYHW01010003.1:954923-969510 GCA_013186435.1 Turdus rufiventris | reverse complement strand
CCAGAAATTGGCCACCAGCTGCCCCTGTACCCAAAGGACAGCCAGGAATGGCCACCAGCTGCCCCTGTACCTAAAGGACAGCCAGGAATGGCCACCAGCTGCCCCTGTACCCAAAGGACAGCCAGGAATGGCCACCAACTGTCCCTGTACCTAAAGGACAGCCAGAGCAGGAATTTTGCCACCAGCTGCCCCTATACCCAAAGGACAGCCAGGGATGGCCACCAACTGCCCCTGTACCTAAAGGACAACCAGGAATTTTGCCACCAGCTGCCGCTGTACCTAAAGGACAGCCAGAGCAGGAATTTTGCCACCAGCTGCCCCTGTACCCAAAGGACAGCCAGGGCAGGAATTTTGCCACCAGCTGCCCCTGTACCTCGCTGCTTGGCAGCACAGCATCAGTTTGGGGCTTGCAGCCATCCCCAGATCGCAGTGGACTGGAGGAAGCAGGGCCTTGACATTTATTTTCTAGGCCATGTTTTGACAGATTCTCAATTAAAAATAGGTTTTTATCCCCCACAGGGCAGGGGTCTCTGCAGTGGGAGATGTCCAGAGCTGCTGCAGAGGCGCTGCCTCCCCTCTTGGTCCCTCCTGGGTCTCTGGGCAGCCAGGAGGGGATGCTGGCAGGATTTTGGCAGGCAGGGACACAGGGGACAGCGAGAGGAACAGCGTCAGCAGCGGGGCCCTTGCTCAGTGTCAGAGGATGGTTTAAAGTCGGTCGCCAGAGCAGCCTGACGTCAGTTCTGTCGCTGTAGGAAGTATCAAGTTAAACTGATAATTATCTACAGCACGTGTACGAATTACCAACCTTTTGATGTTCAGGCTCATGTGTTTCGAGTTAGCCAGCACATCTTAATCAGATTTTTCTTTTCCTTTAAATGAAGATTTGAAGCTTTCTTATCTCCCATTCCCTTCTGCTCCTTTGAACTTTTACTTCTCTGAGGTTTTCACGGACGCAGCCTTTCCTCCGCCAGGTCTCAGCAGCTCCCATGCTCACAGCCAGCTCAGCAAGGTAGCATGGCAAATGTTGTTGGGTTTGCAGTGAGAGCTTTGATACAGCCTGAAAACAAGGAGCTCTTTGTCACTGCTATTCTTTCTGCAATATTAAAGTCTTAGCAATGGCACCGTGTAGTGGGAGAGAAAGAAAGAGGAGAAAAACAGACCCTCAAAAGAGACTCTGGTGAGTTCAATAAAAGTCTACCCATTTCCTCACGGGTGCAGCAAGCCTGCAGAAAGCAAACCCTAAAACTCATCGACTGCTTGCAAAATTCAGTGTCTTTGTCCTAACCACAAACACTTCACCAGCACCCCACCCGCCACAAAGCACAATAGCTTATTCTCTCTATGGCACTCCAAATTTTTCACAGATATTAGTCAACGTTTTTCTTTTATTATTACAGCTTTACTTTATTACTCTCCATTTTTTAATAAGGATAAATCACTCATGCTGATTTAGCCCAGCGCCTTGTTTTTTAATTATTTATAACACAATCTGATTTCATAGCTGTGTTTATGGCTGAATTGAAGAAGATGAAGGGTGTAAGCACCTCATTTCAAAATTGCATCTGAAATGTTTCTTTGTCACTTTTAATGGCCTGTATTCCCCCTGGGGGGGTTCAGGTGTTGGCCAGTGTTAGCTGACCTTGCTGTAGCTGGGTTGGACACAGAACTTTCCTTCTGCAACTCCCCTGGGCTTGCCCCTCTGCCATTCCTATTGTGCCTGTACACATTTGTTCCTCCTGCAGGAGACTGGATGGGATCCCCAAGCCACTGAGATCAGTCATGACCATCTCCTACCACCCCTCCCACAAACCCTGTGAGCTCCAGAGTTAGGGGTTTGCTTCCTGCCTGCCTGCAATGGCCAACAGCAGGGATGTGTGACACCTTTCCCTGTTCCAAGCTCCAGGCCAGACCCCACTCTCTAGGATGAGGAGTGGCTACGGGCTGGATCCTGCCCTGACATCAGGAACGGTGGCTGAGCACACCCAGTGGCTTGGCAGGATTATCTCACAGCCAGGCCAGACTGATTTCCTTGGTGGATCACTCCCAAAGCCACAGCGAGAGGATGCCTGGAGTCCCAGATAAAGCACTCGTGGGGCTGTTTCTGCCCCTGTTTGCCCAGCAATCGCCAAAGGGCTGCCTCAAAGCCACACGCTGCTGAGCCTTGGTGCCCACCTGCCCATGGCCAGGGGGAAGAGTTTTGCAGCTGGGAAGAGCTGTCAGAGGATGGCTGCATTTCATAAGGCTCCTGAACAGCGTTGTCAAGGGAGCAGGCAGTGAGCTGACAACTTTTGAGTCAGTCCCAGAACAGCTTGCCAGGGAAGGCTATCAAGCCCCAGTAATCGGGTTTGATTTAAATCTTTCTCCTTCTCATCACCCTTTCTGGATTAAGTCATCTCCACCGAATGAGAGGCTGTACTGGCTCTGGTAGGGGTGCTGGGGAGAGGAAGGGAAAGATAAGCAAACCACCGTCACTTTTGGGTTTTATCATCTCCATCCCAATTCTGCTGCTCCACTGGAGTCACAAGATAACAATAATCTAGAAGCCAGCAGCTTTTGAGATCACTTGTTCTCCTCTGGTCAGCTGTTTGGTGAATGCTTAGAGCTATTTCCTTGGGCTGCAGTGGGGTTTGTGACATGGGAGAAAGAGGGTCTGTGAACCCTGACATTTTGGGATTTTACGTAATGAGGGAGGCGATCTCACAGGGCATTTTTTCTTGCTTTCCCCCTCCATTTCTCACCCTGAAAAAATGCAGCTCTTTACCTGGGGCTACAAGCTCGCACAGGCTTCCCTTGTGAGCGAGCAGCACCCTGCTTTGGAACACAAAGCTCTCAGTGTGCTGCAAGGGCAGGAGGACACGGGGGGAGCTGGCAGGGTTACCTGCTCCTGCTCTGTCCTTTCAGTGTGTCCCAGTGCTGTGACAGAGGAGAAAACGTCAGCGCTGTGTTGCCTTGCTCACAGCCACACAGGAGCAGGAGGGTGGCTGGGAAAGGTTATCCAGGCAAAGAGCTGGCCAAAGCCAGCTGGAAAAGTCAACTAACACCACCTTGCAGTTGGTACCACTCAGAGAAGAGGGGGTTTGTGGCATCAAGGTGAAAGAAAGGGGATTGAAAGTCCTGGGGGAAAAAAAAAATCCAACCAAAAATCCCACCAAACAAACAAACAAAAATAAAAAAAAAGAGGAGGATTTCTTTATGATGTGTAAGAGAAGGGGAAGGTTTTTTCTGCCCAGCCCAGTGAGTGTGAGGTCGCTGTGCATGTGATCCTGCAGAGTAAGAAGGATCACCAAAGGGGTGACGCAGGAAAAGGAGGATTACTCTGCATGTGATGGCAGAAGGAGGATGGAGGAGTGTTCCTGCAAAGGGTGTATGGATGGGGATTACTAAGGGATTTTCTTGGGGATCTAGGTGTAACGAAGGAACTCCACCCTCCACCTTGCACTGGGGTAAGTGAAGGGTCACCAGAAGCTGTCACAACTCCTGATGGCTTCCTGTCCCCTTTTGAAGTTTTTGTTGCTTACCCTGCTGCAGGTGGGTGTCACTGGCTTTTGAAGAGCTAATGCCATTTCCAAATCTCTAGTCCAAAGGAAGAAAACGAGGCCATCTTTGTGTAAGACAAGTGTCTGCCTCCACTGAAACTACTCCAACAGTTTGGACACTTCCTCCTGGGAAGTCAAAATACAGTTTCTCATTCACACAGGATTTCATAAACAGACGGGTGAGCAGTACACAGAGGCTGACACACCTCAGTGCAAGAGGCTCTAAAACTGATTTAATGGGGAGATGCTTCCCTTCATTTCAGTGAGAGCCCTTCACACACCCTGGACAGACCCAGAAGTGATGCCCTGTTATGCTCATGCACTTTCAGGCCACTGTTTCCACTTTGTAACAAGCTGAAAAATTCACAAATTCACATATTCACAGAAAAAAAGGAATATGTTTTTTGGGACCATAGCCAGCAGGATCCCAGCTCTCATGGCAGGAGAGGATGGTGTGGCAAGTTCACTATAAATGTGACTTATTTAATAGGAGTAACAATTCTCCTTCTGTGAGAGGAAGGCTGAAGTCTGGCTGCAAGTGAGCCTTTAGACGTAGCAGCCTCTGTGAACAGCCCAGCAAAAATGGTTGAGTTTTGGCTCAGCTGTGAAGTTTTGACAGTGAATAATTGCTGTTATTTACATAACACCCACGCACAAACCATAAATGTTTGGCTCCCTGACCTCAGCCATGACCACAGAGATCTGCAGTGGATTCTCTTCACGTCCTCCCTGTCACACCACTCCCTTCCCTGGCCTGGGCAAGGGGGAGAAGTGCTGCAAGTGAGGCAGGGATAGACTCAGCTGAAGGGGGGAAACAAAGCTGGAGAGAAGCCAGACTGCAGAAAACACACGGGAAAACCAAGACTGGAGGAATGGAAGAAGCCAGAGAGAAGAACCAGAGGATAGTTGCAGGCAGGGAGTTGTGCGCTGTTTGCCAGAGCAGAGGTGAGAGCAGCCTTGTGCTGTGGGTGCAGACTGTCTGCAATCTCCACATCCTTGCACAGAGGACACAGCACAATGCACAGTGACAGTCGTGCTGGCAGAGCAAGAGAGAAAATGAGCAAACACCGAAGGGGAATTACCAAGAGGGTCAAAGACCAGCAGGGGAAGAATGGGCAGAGAAGGCTAGGAGAAAAATGGAATGGCTAATGAAATAAAAAGGCTTTAACAGGAAAAATAGAGGTTATATTCTTTGTGAGGGTAAGGCCTGTTTTCTTCAGTGCCTTCCCTTGTCCCCATTGCACACCTTTCACCTTCTGCAGTCTTTGTCCTCCTGGCCCCAGCCCTGTGCCCTGCCTGCCACTTCCTCATGCCTGTCTCCTCCTCCAGTGTCCCCTCTGTCCTTGTCCCCCTGTGCCCCCAGCCTCCTGCAGTCACCACTTCCACCCACCCCAAGCCATGCCCCTGCCAGGAGCTCCCCCTGCCTGCTCTGCCTCCTTTCCCAAGGGCCACCCCATGTCCCTGCTGCTCTGTTCTTTCCTATCCAGCCCCTTTCATCTCCTGCAGCCTCCAAACCCTTTGTGCCTCTGGGCTTCCAAGGCACCTGTGAATGGGGGGATGTTTTCCCTGTTGCACAGAGAGGCAGAAACCCAGGATTGCTGGTGGTCCATGTTCTACCTGGAGCTCAGCATCCCTAGTCCCTGCAGTGACTGAAGGTGACATTATCAGAGGGAGATGCCAACACCCTGCAGCAGCAGCTCGTGGCTCTCCCTTCAAGGCACTCATGCCAAGCCTCAAACCCATCCTAGATCTCTTCCCAAGCTTTCCATGCTGTCTGTGCTTGGCCCAGTGGGCAGCAGCCTGTTGCTCCCCTTTCCCATGGAGCAGCGATGCAGGGCTCAGCCCTACCTGGAGGCCACTCCAACCCAGCCATCCCTGCAGCCAAAGCTGGAAACAGCCACCTCCCAGTTAACGTGGGGCCCAGGGACCCTGCATCAGTTCTGGCAGCTCCACTCTTCCCCCAGTCCCTGAAAACCTTTCCCATTGTGGTGCAGCAGCACAGGGCACCCCAGGACGGGCAGGGAGCTCCGTCATGTCAGGAGAGGTGCTGGCAGCACAGATGACAGCAGGATTATCCCTCTGCCTGCCAGCAAGGGTGAAACTGGACAGCTGGGAAGCAATGAACCCTGACCGGTGCTGCCGCTGCAGCAGCAAGAACGCTTATTTTTAAACTGAGCAGAAAGGAAAAGGACTGTCACCACATCTCCTGCAGATCAGCTGCCACCCAGGTCCGAGCAGTGTTCTGGGACCTTGGAAATGTCATTTTATTGTTTCACAGTACTTACGCACCTGAGACTGAGCAGATCAGGATTTACTTTCCTTTCACTCCTCCACAGAGCAATGCCCTGCCCTGCCTGTGTGAGAGTGAAGGTCAGACACCACTGCCCTGAGCTGTCACACACGGCTGAGGGGGCAGCATGGCAACAAGGAGAGGGGTTTCAAAGAGCAGCCAGGAGGGAAACGTGCTGTTGTTTCATTTCTGATGAAGAAAACCAAGAGCAGGTCCCCAGCTGGGAGGTGGGGAGCAGGGAGCCCAGCAGGACTGACCACCTGAGCCCTCCCTGGCTTGGCACCAGCTCCCTGTTGCTGAGCCCTGCTGTGGCTCTTACCCACACGAGCTGGTTTAGCTCCAGCCTGGGTATTATGTATTAGTGCTTCAGTTATAGCACAAACAAGCAGGCTGATCCAGCTAAGGTAAAGCAACTTTCGTTTGCAGCCCTGGATCAAGCACCTGCCTCAGCCAATTTGCAGAGCACCTGCCTGTGGCTTTCCTTCACTTCTGCCTGTGAATTAGGAGCAAAGGGAAGTCTCTCTAGCTGATGGTGCCACTGACACCAAAGAGATAGAAGGAGAGGGATGCCTGAACTCCCACTGACCTCTTTTGTTTACCCTTAAAAAGAAACTCCTGCCCTTCAGGCTGTAAGTGGACTCTTATGTCGAGGAACCAACACCCACAAGCCCTGCTCAAACAAATCTCAGGTGGCTGCTCCAGTAACACCTCCGTGTGAGGAGGTGCTCCAGCATTTGGCAAACAGTGATAGATAAACAGGTAAATCTGTTAGCAGTGAGGAGGGGAGGTAATTTGTTGTGGGGATTTGGGATTGTAGCCGCAGTGGCTAGAACAGACACTGTGAGGCATCCCTGCTTAATTAGAAACACAGCTGGGTTTTGTCAAGGCAGGTAGCTTCTCTGATGTCTGCTAATGGACTAAATTGCATTTGTGTAGACTGGATTTTTGTCTCCCTGGCTGCTGGGAATAAGAAGTCGATTGGGCCCTGCCATGAGCAGCTTTCTCTACCAGTAACTCGTGCAAGGACTAGAGTTGTTGTATCCTGCCAGCACCCCTGTGTGTTTCCCACTACAGCTTCCTTCTTGATCACACTGACTTGGTCTGATCCCTTATCTTGATGCTACAGCCTGGGGTTGACCACACAACTCTGGGAAAACCAAAGAATGCAATCTGTTTGAAGGTCTTTCCTCCAGCTGCCCAAGCAGAAGCACTGGCACCTCCAAAGTAGCACCTGTGCCTTATGAAAGGGAGAAAACCGCAAGGCAAATGGCAGATGCTGGAGCACTGCTCTGCTCCATCTATGTAAGGTGTGTCCTGTGCTGTCACAAGCATTTCTGGTGAAAAATTGAAGCAGCAATGAAGCTGAAGTGATGAAGTGAGAACACCTGCCTGCTGAGAAATGTTAAAGAGCCCAGATTTACCTGGGAGGCTTTTGGAGACAGGGTCATTTATTTTTCCTGGCTTCCTGCCAGCTTATCATTCTTGTGTGCGATCGCTGCCTTTGAGGGGCTTTGTGCCCTCTGACTCTGCAGCTCTCCTGGCTCCAGATGGCCTGAGGGAAAAATTAAAACTAGGGAGGTTTCAGAAACTTGCCTCCTCCGGTCTGAGAGGAGCTGACAAAAGTCAGCTGCCGAGCCAGGAGCTGAAGTTCAGCTCTCTTGCTTCCTTCAGCTACTGTGCTGTGTGATGTTATTCGACTTGTTGCTCCCAAAAGCATCGCTTTTAGGATCAGCTCCAGAATGACTGTGGAATAAAGGCAGCTTATGATCCAGGCGTAATTCCTAAGGTTTCTAACCCTCTCAGAGCAGCTGAATAACGACAGCAAGAGGCAGAAACCATCTGGAACAAATCCTTCAGGCTCTGGCACACAGTGTTTTGATATTCCCCTGTGACCTGAAAGCCTGTCCAGAGCTACTTCACCTACCCAAAGTCTGGATGTCCTCATGGGTGGGAAAGCTGTGCCTTCCTAGTGCAACTGGGGAGAAGATTTCAGAAGAGGTGCAGACCCAGTTCTCAGCAAGTTTTGCAGTCCAAGGGCTTCATGGGATGTTCTCTTCAACTTCTGCCAGGCATTGTCCACAAAAACGCAGAAAAATCTCCTGTTCTGCATCCACTGTCCAGGAAAATTGGAAAGGCTCAGTCTAAACTGTGTCCAGGGGAAAACCATGCTAACAATCACTCAACAAGGCTGAATGTCCTTGGCAGCTGTTAATTATTATCAGTGCTTTACTTCAGCAAAGTGTGTGAGAGGCTTTCAGATGCTGCATTCCGCAATCCCCGCACAAGCTGTTATTGATTTGGCACGCGAAAACCAGGGTGATAAGTTTGTGTTCAGAGTGAGCTGGAAGCACATGAATAAAACCCTACAGTCAGGAAAGTATGTGCTTTGTTCTGGAGGACGTGTTGCTTTTTGCTTGTTCAGTTCAACCATTCTCTGCTGTCAAGGTCTCTTTCCTACTTTTGGGAGGCGATTGATGGAGAAGAAACTTACTTTTGACGTGTTCCACAGAGAAACTAGAATTAGTGGTTACTGGTAATGCTGGTAAAGCATTTATGGATTTAGATTCAGTCCTTTCATAACCATTTTCTGAAAGCCCTTGACAAAGTTCGGCCCTGGAATTTTTTCCTTTGGTTCCCAGGCTCCTCAGAGGTGGGAACAGAAACACAGAAAATCACCAGGCTGGTGGATCCCTAAGAGGACAAAAAGCAGGGATCTCATAGCTGCTATCCTGAAGATCTCTGGCACTATGGCTGGCCTCTCAGTTTGCCAGCGCAGCAGAAAGTTGAGCCACCCTCATTTACACAATAGCCTAGACCAGCCTTGTGATTTGCCTTTAATTTGCAGTTTGCTTCCCGCTCTCTCCTGCTCCTTCCCCTCCTCCCTTTGTGCTCCTCGTTCTCACTGCAATCAGAGGTGGGTGAGCATAAACCAAGTGTGATTCAGGTTTCAGCAACTGCCACATCTGTGATGAATCAGGGGAGATGCAGCAGGCAGGGATGGCTCCAAGGGAGGTTTAGAGATTTTAAACAGGAGGGACTCACAGCCTGCTTCATTTAGGGGACAAACTCCCTGAGCAGATGCTGGACAGAAGCAGATACCTCCAGATGTGGTTCAAAGCTGCTCCACACTGATGGTTAAGGTGGCAAGATATGAAACCTGCTCATCCTCCTCCCTGGTACAGGCCTGGTCCATCACATGCACTCAACCAAAGAAAATATCTGTGCTAGCAAGTGGATTAGTGCCATGGGATATCCCCGGGCACTGGCTGTGCTGGTGTACCCACACAACCAGCATGGTCCCTAGCCTGATTTTGGCTTGGATCCACTCCCCAGAAATTCTCCCAGGTGGTTTGGGAGTTGTTGGGAACCAGTGAACGTTTCCAGAAGCGTTTTTCAGGGGCCATGCTGAGCTGCAGGGTGAGCCAGCCTGGCTGTGGGTGCTCCCTGGGGAAGGTCTCGGGGAAGTTTAATGTCCTAGCACAGGCACAGCCCATTTCTCTGGGGTTTCTCCTCACTTTCTTCCTCTCCTGTGCCAGAAGAGCCCTGCATGAGCCCAGCAGATGGCACTCCACCATGAATTTACACCAAAAAGCCCCTCATAAATAACCTGTCCCATCTCTGGGGGGGCAGTGTGGTGGGACAGGGCTGCCCCCCCTACCCACACCCCACAGATTCTGCTGTCCTGGGAAAGCCATGCCAAGTCTGGCCATGAATTTGAGGACTTGGAACAAAATTCCTTCATTTATAGATGTATCCACATATGTGCACATCTGCCTACCTTTGTTTAGTTGTCTTTTTCTGAGCTAATTCTCTCAACTCCCCCTTTGTGTTGCCTCTGCTGGCTTTTCACCCACCTCCAGCAGCAATAGATGCCTGCAAGGACAGAGTTTGAGCCCCCTCTGGTACCAGACAAAGCCCAAAGCTCAACTGTTGTCACCTCTCATGGGTGGCTGGGCTCCTTGCTGAGCTGGGGCATCACTTTATTTTTTTTTTTTTGCCATAAGTAAATTGAAATTGGGCTTGGAAAGTGGAAAGTTCCTGCTTGGCAGCAAGCTGCTGCTCCCAGGGTCAGTGTCTGCACACAGGCTCCTCTCCTGAAACTGGAGTGGGCTCAGGGCAGATAATGTGGCATTTCAGGACCGCTGAGCCAACAACCACAGCTTCCTACCAAGCATTTTAGCTCTCCCTAAGTGGCTTTGGATTTCGTCTGTCTCCTTTTTTTTTCCCTCTGACATTTCAAAAATGTTCAGACTGCTCAGAATTTGTGCTGCAGCTTTGAAACAGTTCCCTCCATGATGCTGATTTCTCTCCTGAGGGCACAAGATTCTCCATCCCTGGAAGTGTTCAGGGCCAGGTTGGATGGCAGTGCTTGCCCTGACCTTTGCTGGCTTGTCCATTTATTCCCATCTCCAGTCACAGGCAGCAAAACTGAACAGCCTGGACTGGCAGCTGCACATGTCTGATCTTGGAGGAAAAAGAGCAGAAAGGACGAAGAAAATGAAGGGGGAGAGACAACCTAGCTCTTTCCTGGAAGAGCTGCCAGGAGCATTGGGATCTCTGCTTTGAAAGTAGTCAGTTCCTAAGAGCCATGAATAGGTCTGAGAGCATCTCAGAAGGTGAAATCCCTTCCTCCAGCTCTGTTTGCCCTCTGGTTTGCCAGCTCATGTGGTCTTTCCTCCTCAGTCCCAGCTGGCAGAGTTCAGCTCTCCCCACCTTAACAAGCAGAGTTTTCTGGCTGCTTCCTTGGCCCTTTCCATCACAGACTTTGTTTTGCTATATCTGTTCTTCACCAGGAGTGAACAGTTCAAACTGAAATTTCCCCACTTTTAGTCAAAACAATTCTAGTGGGAACAACCAGCTGTGCTGGGAAGGGAAAGGCTGAGAAGCTGAGGGACTGGAGAAAGGGGCTGGGCATGGAGAGAGCTTTGCAAGGGCAGAGTGTGCAGGTGCTGAGGTCTTGGTGCAGGGAAGCAGAGAAGCTTCAGCCCCAGCCCACCTTCCTTGAGCAGACATCTCTCTGGCACAGCCCTGAAGGTAAAGTCATCCCAGTGGGGCAGGAGAAAAGCTGCTGAGCCTTTCAGGATGGCCTTTTGCCTCCCTGCTTGGCACCCACCTGTGGGATGTGGCTCTGGGTGGCACAGAGCTATAGGTAATTACTTAGGGCTTTCAGAGTTTGGAATTTGAATATTTTCTCCTCCCTGGGCTTGTTCCAGCCTGGATTCACATGCACATGGTGCTGACCTCAGGGCAGTGGAGGCACCAGCAAATATGTAATTCCCTTTCCATGGGGAGAAGGATAAGTATGGCTCATGTACAGCCAAAAAAGTGGCTTCTCCTGGCTTCTCCTCCTGCTGGGTCTGTGTTGCTGGCAAGAATCTCACAGGACATCTGCTGCAATGGGAGAGAGAAAGTCACTCTCCTTCTGCGTGTGGTGCCCTTGAAAGTTGTCTGGGGAAATAAATGAGCACAGAGAAGTGACCCCCTTTGCTGGGACAGAGCTGCACATCAGGTCAGGCTGGAGCAAGAGCAAAGACTTCTCTGGTGGGTGCAGCTTCCACCCTGACAAAACCCTTCTGTGGAAAAACAAAGACTTTCACCTGCAGGACTGTAATTTCAGTGCCTTTATTGGAAGTTACATTTCTGCTTAAAGTTAGAAAAAGGAGCCACAGCTCTTGATTCAGACAGTGGCAGAAGACTGACTCGTGTGACTATGGGATTTTTTTCCCTATAGAATATGAAGGAAAAGGGTCATCCAACACCTAAAGTGTCCAAAACCTGAAAGAAAAATTTAAAAAGGAAATTGTATCTATACTAATGTTTTGTTCTTGCCATTTCTACTAGCTGACTTACAAACCTAATGCAAAGGCTGCATTTCCATCCCAGGCTGTGATGCCAGCACTGGGTACTGCTGTGATAAGCAGTTCCCAATTTAACCAAAAGACAGGACACAATAGTGCAGAGACAAACCAAAAAAATGTGCAGGTTTTTACTTAAGCGTTTCATTCCTGCAATTCCTCTCCTCTGCTTCTTTTCTTCTTTTTATTTTTTTTTCCAACTCTCCTCTTTAACTTTCACCTCGGAGCTGGAGGAGGGCTGGCTCAGCCCAGAGCTGCTGTGTGCCCACAAAACCAACAGCCAGATGAACCAGCCTGGCTTGGAACCACCTTTTTGCTAAAAAACCCTGCAATTTCTAGGTCTCCCCTTGCACAGCATCCTCCAGCATCACCCCTCGACATGTGCCCACAGAATCCCTTGGTGTTTGCAGAGCCCTGGGCTCTGCTGGGGCAGGTGTTTGGATTTCCAGGGAGCTGGGAAAGGTGATAAGAGCCGTGTTTATCTCCCCAGCAGGGCACAGCAGGAGAGAACAGCGTGTCCTTGACCCAGGCAGGTGCTGGGCACGCCAGCTGGGCTGGGAGTGTTGTCCCAAATCCTCCAGCAGCAGCACAAATGGGGATTCAGCCCCCAAGCTGGCAGCCACCCATCTGGGCCAGTGTTTGGGTGACGCCACCTCGTGTCCCTTGTTGGATCCCAGAACCCTGGGGGTTTTTGAGCTTTCTGTGCTTTCTGGCACTGACCCCCAGGAGAACACTGCTTGTGACCTGAGGCCTTGGAGAAGGATTCCAAATTTGAGTGATGGAGTTAAAATCATGGGTGTGTAGTGAAATAGAAGTGTGTGATTTCACATGGTGAAGGGTCTGGAATTTGAGGTTTTTATAATATAGTAATAGGTATGGGACAAGATGGAGAAATTTGGGTGGTGTCTCCTTTCAGAGATCTTCCTTCTTCATGGTTTCAGGTGGTAGTTTCTGGTTGGACAGATAGTGCTGCACTGAGGGTCACAGGAGTTTGGTTATTGGATCAAAAGTATAAATAATACAGGTGTTAGTTCTTTATTGACAGTTTAGCTTTAAGAGACCTTGTAGCTAGCTAAATTTACCTCCATTTTCCTCACTTCTAGCAGGTAGCTGGAAGTGCTGCTGAACTTTCTGTACTTTTGATAAGATTTAATAAACAGCCAAGCCTGAACACAAGAAAATCAATTTCATTCATGTATTTTTTAATCCTGGTTCTGAGTGAAGGTAGAAGAGACTGATACAAACCAATAATGAAGTGGTGCAAACTCCCAGCACTGTTAAAATTCCTGGAAGCTGGTGTCTCACATGGAGGTACAGGAGAGGATGGGCATGAGCAATGCTGGGCTGCTGGAGGGAAACTGAGGCAGGCACTGTGTGTGGCTTTCCATTTTCTTCTAACTGCCCACCCCTTGTCTTTTTTCTCACAAAAATGAAAGCACTTTAATTGTGTGAGTTATCCCATTGTGAACAACAAACTCAGGTTGTAACTATATTTATTCTGGGGAGGTTTCTTCCTGCAACTGGTTTTAATGCCTTGGGCCTCCCTGGTACGTTCAGCTGAAGGAGCAGAGTTAATTGGAGGCGTCTGGCTCAAATACTGGGAGTTACTTGAAACCTGCAATTTTGGACAGATTAAAGAAATCTGTGAAAGCACTCAAATGAACCACAGGTCCTGCAGCATAGCCTTAGTACAACTTCTATTAGCTTGCAGCAGACCACAGACATGGAAAAATGCTTTCAATGAATCAGGAAATGTTGAGGAAAAAGCTAAACATTTGTGATTTACAAAATACCAACAGCAACATATTAATCTGTCAGCCATAGCACAGTCTTGCCTTCCTTACCAAAGCGACTGGGTTGTGGTTTACGGCATCTATGGGAAGATTTTGCAGGATAAGGAATTATCTTTAATATCTTCAATATCTGTAGGAAAATCTTAGCCAAGACATGCCCTTTCCTCTGTCTCTAACTCCTCACACCGGCCTTCTCACCTCTCTTCTCTCCCAAGCCCATCTGTGCATCCCCCTGGGGCCTGTGGTGAAGTTAAAATGGTTGCATTCATTTCCAGATGTTGTTGGAGGAGCACCAGCATATTTGCTTTTGACCACTTCATCCCTCCATTGCCACCACATCCTTCTGTGCCAGAGACAGGCAGGCACCTCCAGGCACTGGGGCCCTGAGATGAGCCATGAGCTGTGGAAAGGAGGGACTGGGAGGCATCCACTGGGCTTGTGACACGGTGCCTGGACTCAGTGCCAAAGCTCAGAGTGGGAAGGGCTCTCCCTGAGCAGCAGAGACACAGCAAATGTCCCCCCTGTGATGGGCATCTGTGAGGGATGAGGGCAGAGAATGAAGACAACATGCTCAAAGCCAGCTGTCACTTTGGAGGGAACAGCTGGCAAGTTGGTGTGTGATTAAGATTGATCCAGACCCCATGTGGCAATGATGTCTTCCAGAGAGGAGAAAAATGCCTGGGCTTTGTGGGCTCAGAAGAGACCATCCTCCTTTTGTCCCACAACTCTCTGAGTTCTGTGTGTGCTGCTCTTTGTGGCTGGGGGTTAGAGAACAAAAGAGCTTTTTAAACACAGGGTTTGCTCAACGTGTTCATTTCATGTTCTTGGGATGCTGAGCTGGCCAGGCTGTGCTGAAATCAAGAAGCCAAGCTAGTTTTGGTTGTACATCAACATTTATCAGTAAAATAAGGATGGATGTCCTGAAAATGAAAAGCCCATCTCAGTTCCATTGCTGGGAAGGCTTTTCCTGGGACAGATTTTACTTCCAGATCCCAAATGGAAAGAACCAACACAGAAAAAGAAAGCAACCAGGCAAGGGAGACCAATATTACTTTTGATACCTTTTCTTAATAGAGAAGAGAAGAGAAGAGAAGAGAAGAGAAGAGAAGAGAA